>JBBJLS010000136.1:63767-76459 GCA_037577275.1 Bryconaethiops microstoma | reverse complement strand
CAATCACTTTGTCACACAGGGCCATGTAGGTTTGGATTTTTTTTCTCCCTTAATAATAAAATCCTTCACTTAAAAAAAACGCATTTTGTGTTTACTTGTGTTGTCTCTGACTAATATTTAAATTTGTTTGATGATCTGACACATTTAAGTGTGACAAACATGGAAACAAATAAGGAATCAGGAAGGGGGCAAACACTTTTTCATACCACTGTAAATACCAGTGAAGTGCACAAAGCATGGTATGTTAATAGTTTTCGCCACATGCAAATGAGCCCTTTGCGAATTTATGTATTTATTATATTATAATGTGAGAATGACATTATAATATAATAGAAGGTAAAAAGGTGAAAAATAAATGATTTCCGTCAAAAATTAATAACAGGTCAAGGTTGGTTCACTGGTTTAAGTGTAGGGACACTCAGAATTGACATTTGTAGGACAAAAAAGAGAACATTCAACAAGTATACAATACAGTTTCAGAATTTGAAGCTGTAGTAATATCTGAATGATGAAAATGAGAACAAATGTTGTTTGTTCAGATAGCTTGATTCCTGAGCGAGAGAGAAAAATGGTGGTGTTTCTAGAGGCTTAATAGATTGCAGGCCTCCGGAGTTCAGTGATAAGTCCCAGCAGTGTCGTAACGCATTGACATCTAGGGAGGGGTTCCGTTCGGATTCAGCTGAAGGGGAAAGAATCGTGCTCCACCTAAAGAATGTGGGTTTCTGAAATGCGGAGCACTTTTTATAAATGGAGCTTGGACTTGGAGTGCAGCAGAGGGGTGTGCCGATATATGTGTGTCATTAACAGATGGTAAATATGTGGGCCACACTGCTGCATGAATTAATTACACTGTACTCACATTCTCTCCACAGGCAGCAGTCTCTGTTCCACATCCTCACAGCGTACTCCGTCTACAACACGGTAAGACACCTAAGAGACAAGTATGAAGGAAAGAAATGAAGAATTATGAACAGCAGCATTAACATTACTAAGGAATAGATAAACATACATACATATATACATGTATATGTGTGTGTGTGTGTGTGTGTGTGTGTGTGTGGTCTGTATATATACATATATGTATATGTGTGTGTGTATGGTGTATCCTTCTAAATGTGTTTTTTATAAAGCATGAAAGTGAATATTACACACGTATTTGTGTGAGTGCAGCCAAGCTCAGCTAAAAAGGCCGCAATATTGAAGGTGTATAGATTTCAGTACCATGTCCTTCTGTGTGTGTGTGTGTGTGTGTGTATATGTGTGTATGTGTGCACAGGAGGTGAGCTACTGCCAGGGAATGAGTCAGATAGCTGCCATTCTGCTGATGTTCATGAATGAGGAAGAAGCTTTCTGGGCTCTGTCACAGTTGCTGACCAATCCGAAACACTCCATGCACGGTGAGCCCGCCTCACATGCTAATGTCTCCCTCAAACACAGCAGCACACTGTTTTAATTATCTGGATTGTGTAAGCTGTTTCAGGATGCAAAAATCATGCAATAACATGAGAGCCGAGAAAAATGTCAATCAAACATATTTCAGCCATTTACTCCTGTTTCTATTTCATATTACTCTCCGTGCTAGGCTTCTTTATACCCGGGTTTCCTAAACTGCAGCGATTTCAGAACCACCACGACCAAATTCTGTCGAAACTCATACCCAAACTGAAAAAGCATCTGGTAAAGTCCTCTTTCTTTTTTCAGTGTAATAGAATAAAGAGTTGATGTTACCAAGAGTTCTGAGAAAAAAAACTTCTTTTACTCTCTAGTTGTGATTCTTTTCTCTTATTTTTACTTCTCATCTCTGGATGTCTGCGTTTTTGTTCACCTGCCCAATGCCCCATTTCTTTTTGCCAGGATAAGGAACAGATGTCCAGTGGGATTTACAGCACTAAATGGTTCCTGCAGTGTTTCATTGACAGGGTGAGTATGTGACTATCAACATTATAGGAGGACAAAAAATGCACTAAACCCTAATAACAAAACTTACACTCATTTGCGACCATTTCTATTTGCCGATTTGTCATGACATGTATACCGAGTGTAAAGAGCAATGATGGTGATTATATAATTAGTGTTTTTTTTTTTCTGATGATAATTTGATTCAAGAAGAATTCTTTGGCAACCTTTTTTCTGAGCTCATTGTTTTTGTGATGTCACAAAATCGTTCCCTGTACCTAAAGCCGTCTGTTCAGTATGTAAGAGTTTAACTCTGCCATCTTTCAGCCTGGTCTTCATTTTTGAATGAAGCACAAGGCAGCCAATCAGAACAGAGCTCATTTATTTATGTCAGTCTTAAAGGCAAAGTAACTTGTCGTGTGAAAATGAAGCAAGTCTCTTGTTGATACATAAAACCGTAACAAATATAACAATATTATTCATGTTTGAAATAGTTCATTTTATTTTGGCCAAAAGTTGAGGATATGCTTTACTTCAGTTAGGAAAGTTTTGAACAGCTTCTCAGAATAAAGGCAATCTTCACCTTTAGATCAATGCACCATGATTTATGGAGCATTTTTACACTGCTAGTGATCATTCCTATGCATTACAACAGGGTTAAAATAGCAGCGAGCACCATCACTGTAGTGCTATTGGCGTCCCATAGAGGTGATGAGAACGAGACACAGAGAGAGTGAGGGATAATAAGAGAGAGTGAGAGATAATAAGAGAGAGTGAGAGATAATTAGTAGTAGAGAGAGATAGTAAGAGATAATAAGAGGTAGTGAGAGAGTGAGAAGAAGAAAATAGTTTTCATCCTTCTCTTTCTTTCTGGGTCTTGTGGGTAGAGGAGAGCTTGCAATTGGGGCTTGAGAAGTGTGTTATTACCACTGAGGCTGAGGCAGGGGATGTTTCAGTACAATTAGTTGCCTGGTCTCTATTTTGGGGGATGGGTTCTTCTGAGCCAAGTGTTGGTGAGGCCAGATGTAAATGTCTTTAGATGATCAGCTTCATGTGAATTTGAACTATATTGTTATATATAGTCAGAATATTATAACGATCACAGCTCCATCTCTGTGTTTACGTAGAAGTTTTAGTCATATTCAGTTCTACACACTAGCTACACTATATGGACAAAAGTATTGGGACACCTGACCATTACACAAACAGAGACTGTAATAACATTGCATTCAAATACATAGACTTTAACATGGAGTTGGTCCTCCCTTTGCAGCTCTAACAGCTTCCACAGGCTTTCCACAAGATGTTGGAGCATTTATAAGGTCAGGCACTGATGTTGGGTGAGAAGGTCTGGCTCGCAATCTCAGTTCCAGTTCATCCCAGAGGTGTTGGATGGGGTTGAGGTCAGGGCTCTGAAAAGGTTCCTCCCCAAACTGTGTCCACAAAGTTGGAAGCATGGCGTTGTCCAAAATGTCTTGGTATGATGAAACCTTAAGATTGCCCATCACTGGAAGTAAGGGGTCACCAGAATTCAGTAGGCGTATCCCAATACTTTCATCCATATATTGTAGGCCTAGCCCCCGTCACACAATGCTAGGTAGCACTTGGAGAAGGTTAGCGTTTGCAGTTTTTTGTATTACTCAGTTTTAGACTCCCAGCCATGGATGGCTGTGGCATTAGAGCTTCTAGCTAGTGTTTAGTGAACTCTTTCTTACCATTTCTGACTTATTCCTCTTTACAGACACCATTTACACTGACCCTACGCCTGTGGGACATCTTTATCCTGGAGGGAGAGAAGATCCTCACGGCCATGGCCTACACTACTCTCAAACTGTACAAAAGTAAGCCACTACATTCATGTGTTCCTCTCCATTTGCTGCATGTAGACTGATGAGTCTACCATCATCAGAACCCTGCTAGTCAAATGAAGTTCTAACTCAAGTTACATCAGTCTCTGAGAGTGACTTGCTCTAGAATTGTGTTGATTTGGTGCTGATAAGAACTTTTACTCTGCAGAGCGCTTGCTGAAGATGTCCCTGGAGGAGCTGAGAGAGTTCTTGCAGGAGAAGCTCGCCGAGTCCTTCGACCTAAGTGATGATGTCGTCATCGAGCAACTTCAGGTCTCCATGGCAGAACTGCGTAAAATGAAGCTGGACTTCCCCTCTCCAGGTTTCTCCCCATAGCTTTTATAGCATTTCTGTAAAGATGGTGAATCAAGTATTATTCGTCTTCACACATTGAATTATGTACATTTGTATAGAAAGCACTATAGTATACAGTGTCAGAAAGCCCATTATCAGGCTCTATTTAAACATTCTTAAGAATGCTTAAGGAATTCATTTTTTATGTCTGTATAATGTATCATTTGTGAAAATAAAGCCAAACAGGGTGATTTGATCTGTAACCTGCTTTACATTGGTTGTAATAAAAACCAGGTGTCAAGATACCTACAACACAAATATAGGCAATTTATTTACTGTCCAAATTAGCATTTCATATAATCACAGAGATTTTAGAGACACTGAACATTTCCGGTATCTGGTTCCATTCACCACCACCGTGAACAATTTTCTTTTTCAACAGAATATTTCATTTCAAACCACTCTGAATGAACATTGGGTTTTCAAAAGGTCAGTTGTGTTTATTGCTCTCACTGCTTTCATTGACTTTGCTGATATATGTTTCTGCAGCCAAGCCTGATGAGCTACCACGGAAGCCCCTGGGTCTGGAACTGCCCGTGGTGTTGACCCCAGTTCGAACCCCCAAACTCGTGCAAGCTGAAGACACCCCAGACAAGAGCCAGCTGGCCAAGCGACCGCCCACCTCGCTCCACATCCACCTGGACCAGGAGTCAATTCTGCCTGATCAAAGTTCCCCAGAAGACAAGCAGCCTTACCAGGACAGGGGGGATCAATCGCCATTCCCTTCTCCTGACCCGGTCCTAGTCCACAACCAGATCCCCTTTGCTCCAGAGGGGATGATCGGTGCCCCTGAAGACGGTGGGGAGCAGCCACCCCCATATGAGCCGCCCAAAAACAGGGTTCCACATGGTGGGAACTTGTCCAAACTTAACTCTCCAGAAAAGCATACAGGTGGAGCTTCAAAGCCTTTAGATGCACCTCAGGATGTTTACCAAGACATTTCTCAACCTGGAGGGGGCAGTGCAGTAGGTTCTCCAGACACGGTTCCGTTAATGCTGTCTGTAGCTTCAGTGTCTCGCCAGGCTTCAAATCTCTCCCAGTACGAAAACCTCCCAGTAACGGATGAGGTAGAAAAGGAGAAACACTCTGTGGGCAGTTCAGCAGAAAAAGCTGCGGTATTATCTCAAAACTCTTCGACTAGCTTTAACCAGTCGTTTTCATCAACACCTGGATGGAGGCTGCCCACTGTTCATTCAGACCCACTGCTGGAGCACCTGCCCCATGCCAGGCTGCCCAAATCTGACACATTTTAAGGCCAGAATTTATCTGTTTATTTACTTGTCTCTGGTTCCTTGCCTTGTATAAGGCGCTTAGCATGAGGCTTATTTGGTATTGTTGTTTCTTCTAGGCATCCATGCTCCATGCTGGCTTTTGCTTATTGCAAAATATACTTTGAAAAAATGTGTCATGAGCATACTGTGCAACACATGTGCAAAACAACCTATTCTGTGCCTGTACTGTGACTCGTCTGACATTGATTTTCAATGAAGCAAATACTGTTAAAGAAATACTTGAGTGTCTTTCAGCCTAATCTCTGTCTGCTCCACCCGTAGCATGCAGTCAGAGCATAATATTATAGTGATTCCCTGTCATGGAAAAAAGAACAGATATCGGCCGGGCAGCTGCTGAATTTTTTAAGTAAATATTTGTGCGCAGGATTTTTGTAGAACACTTTGTTTCTCAGTCAGATATTTATAAATGTGTAATAGTTTCCTTCAGAGATGGAACTAGTTTTCCAGATGGAAGAATTATGAAGTAATACATTACCTAAAAAAAATGTGGGGTGTCACCATTAATACAGGCTCCGCCCATTTGCAATTGAATGCTGGGCAAAGCTTCAACTTCTTTAAAAGAATTCTCATTTAAGACCTGTATTGTTGCCGTGCAACGGTTGTCATTTTGCCTTTAAAGTCACATATTTTAACTGTTTATTCATCAAATTTAGGAAGTATCCAAAGGCTTCTATCATATTTTTTAAAATACCTGGATGGACTGAAATGGTTGTCCCTAATAACTGACTGTATAGTAGATAGAAGTTAGGTTGAAGAACTCTGGAGTATTCCTTTGTGTCCTTATGCCTTTCAATATGAGCTTCATGGGATGCTTTATTAGACCCGATGAGCAAAATAGTTTTAAACTAACCAGAAAAGTGAGAAGGTGCTATGAAAAACGTGCAACATTTGAATGTTCAGGATGGGTCGCATCCTAAGTTCACACCTAAATGTCATTGTAAACCGAGAAAAGGACTTGTGAGCTGGCTCACTGCTTCAGAAGGGACTGTCAGTTTGTGGTGTAGCCTGCAGTGTCATCCACAAAGGCCTTCTGCGTTATTTCCTCTCTGTTTTTATCTTTAAGAAGGAGACGTCAAGTTAAACCGGTGGCAAGCTTCAAGCGAACCTGTCATTCATGTGTTCCTATGCTGAAAATGACACGAGTACTAATTATAACAGCGTCACGAAAAAGTCTGGAAGCAAGAACTTTTGGGGATTTGCAATATAACTTGCAATATACATCAAAGATTGTAATGTAATATAAAGATTGCTATATTTGTCATTGGTCAGCAGAGGGCAGATTCGTTATTTTTGATGACCGTCAGATATTGTACCAAACCGTTATGAGGAATGAATTAGGCTGGACAGCTGCCAGATTATAAGGTGAAACGGCTTCATTTCTAACTGAATCTTTCTGTACAGTACTTGTGTTGGTTGGTGTGAACGTTTTTGTAAATTATTCTTAATATAAGTTACGAGCTTTTCAAAGTATTGTATTTTAATGCTTTTAGGCTTTTGTATTTGTAGGCTTTTAGACATTTTGTATAGTAGAAATTATATTTATACAGATACAATGTGGAAATCACAGTTTGTTTGTTTTTTCATCAGTCCAGCATTGCTTTTTTAAATCCCTGATTCGAGTTCACTCTCTTTTTGGCTTTGTACTTTCTGTCCATCATTAATTGGGCTTTGAAGGCTTTAGACCACTGGACAGATGTTTCAGCTGGTCTGGATTATAATCAGAGGGGAGGTTGAACCAAATTTGACCATTTCTGAAGTGAACAGCACCACCTGGTGGACATGTAGTACTCTGCAGTTTTCCTTATGAAGTTGCTGTCTCATTACTTTAGACTGTTTTAGGTGTAGCGCTCTATGAGGGTAGTAGTTATGCTGTAACATTTATAGATGTAACAGTTTTGCAGTAACATTCATAGATATATATGAGAAAAGGAGCTGTAAGATTGACAGACGTGCATCTCAGTAAGGTTCAGTAAGGAACTTTCAATGAATCATTTCTGATGTAAGTAATTAATGTTGTCCTTGATAAGGGAAATGAATAAGTTTGTATTTTAAAATGTAAAAACATTCAGGCAGTCTTAACACCTTATTGATGCTTCTATTGCTGTTTAAAATTAGGGGGAGCTTCAGTGCTATGTGTTGCGGGTTAATAACAAAACCACATGCCTTCTGCATTGGTGCTTTCATGTTGTACATTTGCTTGTCTTTATATCCTTTCTTGAACCGTGGGTGTTTATATTTAATTTATGGTTTTATAATTAAAATTTGTAATTTAGTTACCTCCATATCCGTGCTTACAAGTATGTTTTGAACTTTAAAAGCCATTTCCATAGCTGTTCATAATTTCTCCATAGTCTTTTTCCATAAATGAGATGTAAACAAAGTCAGAGGTTTGATATGGAGACCTTCTCGTTTCTTTACAGTGGTGTAAATAGGAACCAGGTATCACAGATATCGGCATTTTATTCACCATCCAAAACCACCAGGATGCCTGTGTGTGGCTTTCTTTTTAAATATTTTTAATTGAATGGAAAAATAGTGGTATTTTTGTACTGCTAAGTAATGTTTAGGCCAAAGCCTTATCTCAAGACTATCCTGACACAATGTCTTATGCATCAGGCAGTGTTTTCATAACTATTCAGTGTAACAGCAGTGAAGGAGCTTGTAGAGCCATTACACTGCCACTACTGTGAATTCATTCTCAGTACGTTTCTCTAAAACGTTCTTTACATCAAACCAAGTGACTTTGTTTACACTTAATTGTGCAGAAATTTGGTGAAATCAGTGGAATGCCCCATAGATCGTTCTGGTGCTGGAATCTGTTGCTAAATAACTAGTTCACTGCTCTTATGCGACATCAGCCAAATAAACTGGCTGAGCAGCACCGAGTGTACCTGCTAAATTGGCCCGTATTTACAGTAAATGCGTTCAATTTGTGTTCCTGTCTGAATACATGATCCTCCATTCGTTCTTTCTCTCCTTTCGGGTTTTGATTTCATTTGATTTCATGTTTTTTTTTTTTTAAGTAATTGTACATTTCTGTACATTCCTTTATAAGGAGTTTTGAGATCTCCAACCAAAATGCTTTGGTTTTATTCTGTCTGTACATTGTAAAAGCTTTACAAACTTGTTAAACTTTTGATTGGCAGAAATAGAGACTTTCTGACCTTAACTTGGGTGTGTGTAGGTTTTTTTTTTGGTTTTTTTTTAATGATGCAACATTAAGTTATATGAGGGCAAACATGCAATTACTTACCATGGCCAGTGTGTGGCTCCAAGGGCGCATGTGTTCCCCAGTCATATGCCCCAGTATCAATGCAATAGAATGTCTTCCAGTATTATTTGATGAACTACACTGTCACTTATTAACCGTCCCAGCATTTTGAGGCGGATGTGCCGTAACAGGAACAAGTGAACGGACGTAATGCCTTGCTCCGCTGTGTATAACACGATTCTGTTTCTGGTAACGTATTTTGCAGTCCTCCGAGAGCTTAGAGAGACATGAGGCGGATGATTCAGCAGTCCGGTCGATTTCTCAAACCTCCGTCGTGCAGAGCCCTAGACATGAACTCGCCCCTCGACCCCTGAGGACACCGACACCATGTGGTGACACATGAGTTTGCGTGATTGATTTCAGCCTTTGCCTGATGGTGAGAGCCATGCATCATCATAAAGCATCAGTGAGAGGGAGAGAGGTAGGGGGCCACCAGAAATAGAGCAAGACCTATAAAGATGATGCATCATCTGTCTTGGCTATCGGAGAGCGGGTATCTGCACTTGTGTGTCTGTGCAACACACTGACCTGAAACACTTTGATCAATTCCGACTGGCCGGATCACGCTGTCCAGCTGATGGAACCAGCCAGCAGCCGCAAAATCCTCGGGCCCAGATCGCTGCAGACGCTGACCTTTAAAATGAATCAATAGGACTGGCCTCGTAACCATAGGGTGACCTGACGGAGAAATAAAAGCTGAACAGAAAACATGAGGGGAAATAGGGTGAAACAAAGCAAACGGAGCTAAATGAAATGCGAGAAGAGGACAAGGCACATAGAGACCAACATCCTGGGATGAAGATAAAGCGGTATAATCGCAGAGAACATGAACAAATGGTTGGGCAGCACGGTTGCACATCAAGAAGATCCTGGGTTTGATTCCTGGCTGGGGCAGCTGAGGGTCGTTTCGGTGGAATTTGCATGTTCTCAACATCTGTGTGGGTTTCGGCCAGGAGCTCTGATTTTTTCCCACAGTCTAAAGGCATGCATGTCAGGTGGATGAAGATACTAAATTGCCCCTAGCTTGGCTTGCACTTGGGCCTTGAAATCATTTGGCAGACGCTTTTATCCAAAGCGACTTACAGTTTGAGGAAACACTCTAGTTTCAGCACAGTGTGAGTTTTAAATGCTAAAATCTTTAAGGTGTGTTTGTGTGTTTGACTGGGTATGTCTGTCTGTGAGTCTGCCCTGTCACCACTTTTTCGCAACCATGGATGGATGGATGGCAACTAAAAACATGCATCATTGGGAGGGGTTACAGACCATACACAGGTGGCATTAAAGAAGGGGGGCCCTCAGTAGTAGGCCCTACCTTGGCAATGTGTTTAGAGTGTACTCAACCCCTTGATGTTGATTTTTGAAGGGCTGCCTCCCAGCTCTATGTTGGCAAGTTGTCAACCTGCATCTCCATTTCACCGTAACCATCCCACCTCCACCTAAACAAGCCACTGGTTTTATCTCAGTGGGGCTGCTGGCTTCAAAAGGTCAGTAATCGTCTTTTGGAAGGTTTGATGAGTGTATAATCCCCCCCCCCCCCTCTTTCTCTCTCTCTCAGGGAAGAGGAGCATCTTGAGCCGAACACACTGCGGAACACTTCATTCAGAACGAGCTTTTACTCAGCTCCTCTGGACAGGACTGGAATAATAAGATCAGCTTTACAGCTTCATTTAAATACACAAACTTTTTACAGTAAAGTTATGTCAAATGCACCCATTATTTGTGACTTAAACTTTAAACAGTGTAAGTTAAGTATGTAAATGTAATACTTCAAGTAATATTTGCAAAATAATAGCCATTCTGCAATAAAAAAAGTAAAATATGAATATAAACATTTTTGTAATAAAGTATATTGTTCATTTATAGTGGGAATGCACAGATATGCGATATGGTGTGATATATTTTTCATGTACATACTTTTGTATGCACAAATTTAAAAAAAAAAGAGAAAGTTCTAAATGAAAGTAAGTTCATTCTTATTCACATTTATTCTGACACCAAATAGCATTAAATGTAAAATGTGCCATGATTTTTGCTCAGGACACTTTTTTCCAAGAAATATAATACATTTAGCAAATACAAAGTAGCTGCGTTAAAATGATTTGTAATTTAAAATCTCTTATTGTATTTACTTACAGAGAAGTTATTGTATTTACTTACAGAGAAGTTTAAACTCTGTATTGCGACAAACACAGTAAAATAAAAAGTGCTGATATTTCCATGTAAAAGACCTAACTGATCTTTTCGCCTTGGATTAATGCTAAATACATTTGCGGCATTTAGCATTGCATCCAAGCCGA
Source organism: Bryconaethiops microstoma (assembly GCA_037577275.1). Classification (NCBI taxonomy): domain Eukaryota; kingdom Metazoa; phylum Chordata; class Actinopteri; order Characiformes; family Alestidae; genus Bryconaethiops; species Bryconaethiops microstoma. Next base: position 65,502 of record JBBJLS010000136.1, on the reverse strand, counting down.
CTTCCATTCCCTAACTACAGGGGGCAGTCTTTCTGGAGCAATTTGGGGTTAAGGGTCTTGCTCAAAAACCCAGTGGTGGTCTGCTGAAGATAGGATTCGAACCTATGACCTCTTGGTCCAGAGGTAAGTATCCTACCCACTAGGCCACCACTATCTCTAGGGTGCAATAACTGCATCATCAGATATTGTTTTAAATATTGGTATGATCTGAACAAGCAGATTAAGCAAAATAAGAAATTCTGATATGATTCCAATTCCACTAGGCATCCTCATATGCTACCATATAAATAAACAGATTTTTAACATTTATTTCATAATGTTTGAGCAAATAAAAAGATACACGTTGTTTCCACCACCTCCTGTCTATAAGCACTTCACCCAGACGTGATGAGTTCAGATAAAGAAAATGGTAAATGAATATAGCCTAAATGTTGTTTGAACCAAATCTCCAACCGAGACCATATCAACCTAAATACATACGAAGTAGGCATTCAAATAAAAGTAAATGAGGAAAAGAGGCTGAGTTTAAATATGTTGTTTATACATTTTTGATGTTGAAGATTAGATAATAGCAGCGCATTAAACATCCAACAAATGAACTGTTTTGAACGTTCACAGTCGGACGTGGACTTTCCTGACTGTTTTCTGTGGGAGGCTCAGTTGTAACACTCCGGCATTCACAGATTGACGTTGCTATGGGAATGTGAGAAGATGCCCAAAAGCATGTTCTGCTCGAACCTGTTTAACAACATAACAGGCCCATGCACCATTTTACCCTGCATTAATAACATCCCGTGCCGCCCAGCAATTTCACAGTGTCACTCTGTTCCTGCCTCTTTCTCTCCTGTACCGGTGACGCCTGTAACAGCCTGTAGAAAGACCTGCGCAGCTTTAGACTGCCTTCAGCCACTTGACTGACTGTTGAAGTGCTTCATGAATAAGGGGAGGGAAGGAAGAGACTGAGAGAGAGAGAGAATAGAGAAATGAACAAAGAGAAGAACAGCAGTGTGAAGGCAAATAAACTCAGGGCTGACAGAGAGCTCAAAATACAGTGAATACAAAAGGATTCTTAGAAATATCCCATATTTAGCAGCTTCTCAAATATCAGCAAACTGTATTTACAGCAGCACTTTACCTGCCACTGAACTGGAGCACAAACACACACACACACACACACACACACGCGCGCGCGCGCACACACACACACACACACACACACACACACAGCTGATCGTTTAAATCTTACTGTTTTAACTTAAATGTTGGTTTCCTTTTTTTCTGTACTGTACTTTCATCATTCCATGAAAGAAAGAGAGGGTGAGGAAAGAAAAAGAATGGAGAGAGGGTGAGGAAATCAGAGAATGGAGAAAGAGTGAAGAAAGAAATGAGAGAGGATGAGGAAAGAAAGAGAGAGAATGGAGATAGGTTGAAGAGAAAGAATGGAGAGAGGGTGAGGAAAGAGAGAATGAAGAGAATTTGAGGAAAGAGTGGGACAAAGAATAAAGAGGGGATGAGGACAGAAATAAAGGGAGAAATGGGGAAAGAGGTATGAATGAGAGTTGGGATAAATGAGAGAAAGAGAGAGTAAAGAAAAATGGAGAGAGAGAAGGATGAATGAGAGTTGAGGATAAATATGTGTGTGTGTGTGTGTGTGTGTGTGTGAGAGAGAGAGAGAGGGGTTGGGAGGGAGGGAGACAAAGAGGGGGCGAAATGAAAGAGAGAGAAGAGATGGAAG
>JBBJLS010000135.1:17500-50112 GCA_037577275.1 Bryconaethiops microstoma | reverse complement strand
CCGCACTGTACCTCACCTGCCTCTCTACCTCTCTGTGTCACCAGCCTCTCTACCTCACTGTACCTCACCTGCCTCTCTACCTCTCTGTGTCACCAGCCTCTCTACCTCACTGTATCTCACAAGCCTCTCTACCTCACTGTATCCCACCTGCCTCTCTACCTCACTGCATTTCACCCACCTCTCTACCTCACTGTATCTCACCTGCCTCTCTACCTCACTGTATCACACCTGCCTCTCTATCTCACTGTATGTCACCTGCCTCTCTACTTCACTGTATGTCACCTGCCTCTCTTCCTCACTGCATCTCACCTGCCTCTCTACTTCACTGTACCTCACCAGCCTCTCTATCTCACTATATCTCACAAGCCTCTCTACCTCACTGTATCTCACCTGACTCTCTACCTCACTGTATCTCATCAGCCTCTCTATCTCACTGTATCTCACAAGCCTCTCTATCTCACTGTATCTCACCTGCCTCTCTATCTCACTGTATGTCACCTGCCCCTCTACCTCCTTGCATCCCACCTGCCTCTCTACCTCACTGTACCTCACCTGTCTCTCTATCTCACAGTATCTCACCTGCCTCTCTACCTCACTGTATCTCACCAGTCTCTCTACCTCACTGCATCTCACCTGCCTCTCTACCTCACTGTATCTCACAGTCTCTCTACCTCACTGTATCACACCTGCCTCTCTACCTCACAGTATCTCACCAGCCTCTCTCATTGTATTCCACACCAATTGCATAAATTATGTTCAGTTTTTTAGCTCATAATGAGACATGATGTGTCCTTCACTACATCCATGAGTGCATCAATTTAGTGAAGAGATGGATGTTGAATTGGAGGTTTAAGAGAAGGCTGTTTTTGGGAATGTATTTACGGAAAACATGTGGGTGACCATTGATTTTGTCTGTACTTCTGTGCATTTCTACAGATAGCCTTATGACATAAAATGTCAGAAACCACATAAGTACGTCCATTTAAACCCTAGAACGCGAGCAGAGGAAGTGCAACAAATGGAAAATTGTTGTCACATGGCAAAACAAATTCTTACATGGAAGTTCCCCCAAATTTGTGTTGATGCTTGAGTTAGACATCCTATTGAGCTTTGTTGTTGTACCTTTGTTGTGTAAAACCAAAGTTAGTGTCATTTAAAATACATGTAAAACTAGTAACCGCTACTGGAATTTTAAAAGTGGTATCACACACACATAAAGAACAAAAATTCCCATATTTCTTTTTAGGTCATAGGAAAAGGCAAAAAAAGTCTCTCCTCACAAGTTGGTGGGGAAAACCTGCAGAGGGAGGGGGTCTGGAGTGCAGCTGAGTGGCGACATGCCGAGAGAAAGAGCAGCAAATGTCCAAATATATTTCTTTATTATTATTATTTTTTTTTTATTTCCTTATATTCTTATTTATTTTTTATTTTTTTAGTTATTAACTCTTTACCTAACGTGGCATTTGTGTATGGACAGCAAAGAAAGAATTTCATTGCACAGAGAAAATGCCACTTTTTTTTTCTGTACATATGACAATAAACGCTTTGAATCTTTGAATCTTGAGTGTGTAGGAGAACAAACACCTTTTGTTCTCCTACACACCTTTTGTTCTCCTTTAGACTTTTTTATTTGTTCAAATCAGATTTTACTAATACACTCAGAGTTCTAAGGTTTAAGCTTTCTTAATATTCAGCACCATTTAAGGCAAGTGTGTAAGGATATAAACATGCAGTTTTGTGTAAGCTTCTATTATTTAGAAGCTAACCTTGTTGGTCCAGTGTAAAAGAAGTAAGCCATCTTAGCTGATCGACTGCAGGAGAAAATTTCATTTTTTTGCCAAACTGTTCACTAGGGTTGTGAACAGCAGCAGTCAGGTGGTGCAAATAATTATAAAGGAGCAATTAACCCCCATTAAAAAGTGACATGCTTCTCTGACCCTGGTGGTTTTTAACCGTTTATCAAACAGGCTTTCAAAGCCAGCTCACAGTCTGGGCTGATAAAGTGATAAATTAGCTCTGATCAGTCTTCCTTTGTCTTGAGCCTTCAGAAAATGATGTGCTAGACAGTGTAAGGTCAAAGGTCAGGTGTGCTGGCATCCATGAACCTTCACAACAATGCATGTCACCTGCCTCTCTACCTCACTGTATCTGACCTGCATCTCCACCTGACTGTATCACACCTGCCTCTCTACCTCACAGTATCTCACCTGCCTCAATTATCACATTATACATGAAATACCATTAGCCAATAAAAGCAGAGCTGAATTAGAGAGTGAAAATCATTTTATCCTTATCAACACCAAAAAAACTATTTCATGATACTAAATGCACAGTAATGTCTGCCTTCCTGTCATCTGCCATATTTGTCTTCAACTAAACTAATATTCTTTTTGGTCCAAAGTTGCACAACTAATAAATCATGCAGAAAGAACTTAATTTACTTGCACTCTCTTCTTGACAGCTCATACATACAAAAAACAACAACAATGGAGATACAAACTAAGAAATGGGAAGTCAACAAAGTACAAGCTCGACTGTTTATTTGGGCTGAAGAAAATCTACTCTGACAGAAAAACTTTCCACTGGTTCGACTCCAAAGACGTGGTTTTAGGATGACAACTGGCCATAAACTGTATGGAGAGGTTTGAGTCAAAAACTCTGTTACCCGACTGAGATATACCGGAAAATCAAAGTTACAACTTCAGCACCATCATGGTACAGTTTAGGTACAGCCCAGTTCCTGTATCCCTATAGACACAACCAAAGAGACTGTGGTTAGTGGGGGGCGTGTGGTGAATAAAGAAATCTGATGTCAGCAGTTTTAAATATATCAGAACTCAGTAGATCCTACATTGATCAAAATGATCAACATTGTTCTTTTTTGACATTTGAAAGTACTGTGTGTTGCCTTTTCCTGTATTATTCCTGTACTGAAAATGTTTTGTTTTTTTCCTTAACCAAACAACTTTTTGTTTGAGGGTAATTTTGGTTTCAGTTTCAGAAATTTCATTTCGTGCATCACTAGTACTTACTGTATTAGTAAGCAACTGCATGGAAACTAATATAAAGGGAATATAATACGACAATGAAGACTGTTTGGGCTCATCCATGGGACCTAATTCTGAAGTTACTTTACTGCTTGATTATTTCAAATGAGTGGTGTGAAGTCTCTCCTTTGTTGAACTTCTTAATTTTCACAGACAGAACCAATCTTCTGTTCCTCATCCTTGAATCTTAATAATAGTCTTACTGTGCTACTTTCTATGCACTGTTTATTTCTGCTTGTTTTTTGTCCAAAAATAAAATAAATTCGGGCACTTTTGTTTTTAATGGGCATTTGTGTGTGACACTATTTAAAAAAAAAAATTCTATGTGACATAGGAGCACCAAACAAAGCTCAGCATGACATCTGACACCTCAAGCATCAACACAAATTGGGAGACCTTATAAGGAGTTACAACTTATAACTCCATGTAAGGAGTTGTTTGGCTGTATGACAACAATTTACCATTTGTTGTGCTTCTGGCACAGATCCGCTAGCGTTCTAAGAGTTGAGGGTGATATTACGAAATGTGAGGTTTGAAGGTATGAAATGGTCAAAATTTGTCAAAGTAAAGATGTTACTGCTGATCCTGCTTGATACTGACAGTTTCCAAATCTCTCTCTCTCTCTCTCTCTCTCTCTCTCTTTCTCTCTCTCTCTCCCTCCCTCTCTCTCCCTCCATCTCTCTTGTTCTCTCTCACTCCCAGGCATTCGATGCTTTCATCTATATTTTCTTTGCGCTGGAGATGGTGGTGAAGATGGTGGCTCTGGGGATCTTTGGCCGTCGCTGTTACCTTGGCGATACATGGAACAGACTGGACTTTTTCATCGTCATGGCAGGGTAAAAACCTCAAACACCAACACACATACAGTACTGTGCAGTTTTAGGCATGTCTTAATCATTCCCAGACCTCTCCTCACGGAAGCCCAATTTTACAGTGTAATTTTCATCAAATAACTCAAAAACTTTCAATAGATTCAATAATTTGGGCTTCACAAACAAGCAACTAAGACTTTGGCACAGTATGGAACAGACTAGGGTGGCAATGTTTCCACATGACATTGAGATAAATATATAATGTCAGATCTTATATGCTGTCAGTACAAGTTATGTCCATCAATATAGCAGTGTCATGTGAACATCATGTTCTATTGTTGTCATGTTCTATTGTATGCACACACACACACACACATACACATAACAATGTGCAATATTTTGTGTCAAGACAGTTTATCATATGCAAGTTTAAAACACCAAATGGTGGTGATTACTGGTGATGGTAATGGTACTGGTTGCCAGTGATTACTTTCCACCTCTGCTCATAACTGTGGGACTGAAGTAGCCTCTGACTCATCATCACAATAACTTTGTGCTCTGTATCCTTGTAACCCCTTCATTCTACCAGAGTTATTCAATTTAATTCAGTTCATTTAATATTATTTGCAAAGCTCTTTCTAAGCAGTCCCCTGCACATCCCTCTGATGAGCAACATAGGAGAAAATATCAGAATCTGATTCAGAAAAATTCCCAGAAACTGCTTATGTAACTACACAGAGACACGGAGACGGACAATATAAATATAAAGTCTGAAATAAAAGTTTAAAAAAATGTGCTGTATAAAATACAATATACTATGTACACAAATGATGGGGTATAAATTATATATATATATACAAAGGAAAGAACCTGGAGATATGGTGATGAACCACTGTTAAAACCCAAGGATGAGAAACTGATTTTTTACAGGATAGTAGATGAGAAACATGCTGGGTGTCTACAGAATGGTATCATTCTGGGACGTGTGTAGCAAAGCATATAGAACATGGTTAAATATGAACTTGCATCTTCAGAATGAAACTTCCAGAAACTTTTTCTATTATGCATTCCTTAATTATGTCAAGTCAAGTAAGTGTTTGTCATTTTAACCATCTACAAAGTACAGTGAAATGAAACAATTTTTTCTCCAGGACCATGGTGCAGTACAAAGAACAAAAACAGACACACCACAAAGGCACAAACAACAGTGCAGAACAGGACTACAAGAAAGAGTGAAAAAAACACAAAAGCAATAGCACCATAATTTACAGGAAAACATACAGTGAAGTCGACAGGAACAGTAACACTACAAATATGAGTGAAAACAGTATTATGTTGTATTCTAGCAGCAGAGTTGTTAAGTTTGCAAGTTCCCTTCGCTGCAGGACTGATTAAATGAATGATTATGCTCATTTAGACATGTAGGGGGTGGCTGGGACTGTGTGGGCTGACTGTGGTTCTGACAGGAAGCCATAAGTTCACTGTCTCTCCTCCTGGGGCAAAGACATCTCTGTCCTCCTGCTTCCCGTTCTCTTTCAGAACTCAGAGCACATTGTTGTGGAAACTACAATGAATTTATATGCTGTGCAAAACATCTGAAAATAAACCAAAGACTTTTCCATCAGTTGTCTGAACAGGTTTGTGCAATTAAAGAGGTTTTGAACATCCTTGAGTCCACAGTACCTAAAGGAGAACCACACATATCCAGAAGGAGAATGCCATAGATATATGGAGAGCCAGATATATCCTGAAGAAGAAGCATAATTTTTCTAAACAGAGTACAACATAATTCCTGAATAACCACACAAGTTCCTGAAGGAGAACCACATAAACCCTGAAAGAGAACCACTCAGATCCTGAAGGAGAACCCCATGGATATAAGGAGAGCCAGATAGATCATAAAGAAGCATCACGTTTCTGAAGAACCACACAAGTTCCTGAAGAACCACACACGTTCCTGAAGGAGGTCCACACACATCCTGAAATATAACTGCAAAGATCCTGAAGGAGAACCCCATAGATGGATACTAAATAAGAAGCACCAGGTTTCTGAGGGAACGCCACACAGTTCCTAAGGGAGAATCACACAAATCCTGAAGCAGAACCCCATGAATAAAAGGAGAGTCACATACATCTCTTAGAAAAACAGCAAATATTCTGATGAGGAACTATGTAGTTTTCATTTTCATTATTTTGCCATGCTGAAAGCTCAGTTCAGAGTTAACAAATGCAGGTTACACATGGTACACTTGTAGTATATTCTTGTATCTTGTAATATGTAAAACAACTACAGTTGTTTAATGCTCAGTAAGAGGGTTCTGTGAAATTTGCATCTGCCCAGTCAGCAATATTCAGCATAGCAACCTCCACTCCCACAGAAGACTGTGACTCTGAAAAGCTAAAGAGAGTGTAATGGATATAAGGGGAGATGAAGTGCAGTGTTCATGTAGCTCAGTTAAAGCAAGGCACCACACACACACACACATACACACATATGCTGCCTGTTTTTGGACTGAATTTTTGTGTCAAAAGCTGGCAATAAGCCTGCTTTATGCTGTAGAAGCCATGGCAATAATCCATTAGCATCCAAAGCCAAAGCCAAAGCCAGCACTACAATCTATTGTTTTACACCCAGGGCTGTGTTCCAATAAACAGACAGGGCTCTGTTCAGAAAATCCACACATCATCTGTTTTCTTCTCTTCACTTCTTTTTCTTTCACTTTTTTTTCTCTTCTCTTCTCTTCTTTTCTATTGTCATAACTTGTCCTCTTTTCTGTTCTCCTCTCTCCTCAGTGGTATATGACTTCATATGTAGTATGTGTGTGTGTGTGTATGTGTGTATGTGTGCATGTGTGTGTGTGTCCTCTCAATCCTCCCCACTCACACATAGATAGCCACAGTACATTAGGGAGATGAAGGGAGAGCAGGGAAAAAGAGGATGCAAAGAAAGTAGAGAACAATTAGAGAAGGCTGCCCGCCGGCAGGTCGCTAATTACTCTGCCAAACACACACACTGATTGATGTGCACCGCAACAGCTGTGTGGAGTTTGGAGTTACAGCCTCTCTCTTCTTTTCTTACTTTCTCTCTCTCTCTCTCTCTCTCTCTCTCTCTCTCTCTCTCTCTCTCTCTCTCTCTCTCTCTCGCTGTCTCTCAATGTCACTCTAGCACAGTTGAATACTATCCAGTTTCTTATTATTTTTCCTCTCTGAAAGCCTTTTTCATCTCCTTTACTGTCATGTGAGGAAGGAAAGAAGTCAGCTGTTTATTTTTACTGTCTGCTGGGTTCTTTTACGGTTTCACTCACTCTATTCCATGCCTTCTCTTCTCGCTGTCATTCCTTCATGAATGAATGAAGCTTTTGAAGCTCAGCCCAGCTGATGAGTCTGCTGAAGAGACCATGATCTTGCTATGGTGGGGGTGTTAGTGGCAAATCCATGATTCAGGTTTTTCTATTCATTGATACACTATGGGACTAGTTTTAGGTGCAAATGGGATATATTGTACACATGTACACACGTACAAAACTGCCACATGTCACGAATAGGGAGGCCAACCATTACACCAGTGTAGCGTGGAGGATAAACCCAATTGCACGAGTTGCACGAGAGAGTAGGTAGTCCAAGCACTTTGATCTGAGAACGCTCCATAGAAGAGTTAAGATTCCCACCGGAATTCACCAAAAATAGGTATGAAACGTGAGTACTCACAGCCTTGAAGAGATGATGTTGGTGTTGGTGAAGACTCAATGATGGAGCAATGGCTACCTCCGCACCTTGGCTTTTATGACATGTGACGCGCTACACTTACGGTTCCTCTTGCGTGTCACGTGACCCGTGTCTGTAACACCACACAAGCTCAAATATACATGCATATGGCTTTTCCACTGGCACAAAAAAACATGTCGCAAACAAATGTTTTTCCATTACAAAAAAAGTGACCTGAGTCTGAGCCAAACCCGAGCTACATGGCAGCAGGGCCAAAAGTGGGCTGCAGCCGAGCTGACTGCATCGCTGCTTTCTGATTAGTTGAAATGCTGTCATGACAACAGACAAACTTGGAAAGAGACTTTGTTTCTATTTACTCTCCATTCAAAAAATAAAACAACAATGCAGATACAAACTAACAACTAGAAAGCTGATGAAGTACAAACACTACTGCCTGTTTGAGCAGAACACAAATTTCAGTGGGAATTTTTAACGCTGAGAGAATTTTTAATGTGAAGGTGTACCAGGACATCATCACACAGCTAAACAATGCCAAGCAGAGAAAAAAACAAGACAATGAAAAAAAAAGACCACAATAACAAAAGCGGCTCTGACAGAAAACCTTTCCGCTGATTCGACTCCATGGATGTGTTTTTGGGACGATCGGCCATAAACTGTGTGGAGAGATCTGAGTCAGAAACTGTTACTGGGCTGAGATACACTGGAAAATGACTGCTACAACTTCTGTGCCATTGCTGTGTGGTTTGAGTACAGTATGGTTCCAGTAGACCTGTGGGAAAGTGTGTCTTGTCACACATAAGCACCTGAAGGAGGATTCCATTTTAGAACCAGACGTAAGGTTGCGTTAATGTCTCAAAAGTTGATAAAAGACTTCAAGGCGGACGATCACCATCAGAAATCATGGACCATTAACTCTATCTAAACTATTGGGATCCATGTAAGAACATCATGGCACATCATATAATAAGATGCAGCTGCAGTACATGCTTTATTTTGTTAGTAAAATAACACCCCTGCAGAATGTTTTACTGGGAAAGAACGGATGAAAACCATTCTTCCTTTGTTGCTGAACTTTCTTTTCTGCTTTGCTTTTTTCTTCTAGCCTGTTGACGGCTCCTTTATTTCACTGTGCTTTTCAAACCATGTGACTCACACAGTTAGACAGTTTGTGTGATTTATACAATTTTGGTCAATCAGTCTTAGTAATTACAAGCACATAGTGAGCACATAATACAGTTACATTAAGGGACATTTTGTACTGTATCTGTTTTGATCTTGTGCATCTCGTCCTTTGAGTCCAAATTTATTAAAATGCCCCCCACCAAATTACATGATTGAGCCTCTTAAAGCAAAGTGATTTGGGATTAGCTGCAGAAATTGAGTTCCTATGAAGGTCTTGGAACACCTTGGGAATGAGGTGAAGTGATGAAGCCCCAGTGAAAGCCTTTTAAATCATCTTTTTTGATGATCTGCATTTAGGAAGCTCCAATACACTTCTGCACTAACACTCTACTGAAGATCTTTGGGTTAAACTGAAGCTCCAGATCTTTAGGATGAGTTGAAGCTTCACTGAACATCTTTGGGATTAGTTGCAGTGATGATGCTCCTCTGAAGATCTCTATGATGAGTTGCCTCACTAACCACCGCTGGGATAAGATGGAATGTTAAAACTACATTTAACATCTTTTGGATGTGCTGGACTGCTGAAGCTTCACTGAACACTTTTGGGATGGGTTGCTAACATGAGTCTCCACTGATGATCTTTGAGATGAAGCTCCATTGAACATCTTTGGCATGCATTGGAATGATTAAGTTCCACTGAAAGTGTTTGGGCTGAGCGGGACCGATTAAGCTCCAGTGAATACTTTTGGAATACTTTTTTGGAATGAGTTGGATTTGTGATCTAGACCTAATCAGCCAGAAACAGTTCTGACCTCACTACAGCTCTTGTCCTGTAGATGACTGTACTGTTCCTCTTGTGTTTTTTGCACTCTCTCTATAGTCCTGTCCTGCACTTGTGTAGTCTTATGTGGTGTTTCTGTTTTTGTTCTTTGTAGGTCTATTTTTGCTCCTTGTGTTGCACCATAGTCCTAATGGAATGTTTTTTCATTTCACTGTGAACTGTGTATACAGTTCTTGACTTGACTTGAATGTAAGTTATTCCCAGCAGCCATGTCCTGGTGGAGAGGTTATGCACATAGATTATTTTTCACCCACCATCCTCGCTTATGATTGACCAGCTCAACGTGTTTTGGATCTTTTATCTTTAAAAAACCCTAAAACCGATTGATGTCATTGAAAGGCAGTGACTGCCTTTGGTTACTTTTTATGATCAAATGTATCAGGATGTTTAACTCAAGGTCAAGCTAATTTCAAATAATGCAGCCTTTAGTCCATCAGTGAAATACTTAACATAACAAAACTTTTCACAATACTTTGCTGCCAGAAGGCAGATGGTAATGAGACCATTTCTACATAATGCAATTGTTTGTTCTGCACATGGTGCATAATTCACCTCGCCATGACCTTCTGGTTCCTGCATTACTTCACAGACTGTAAAATCATTTAGAAGCCAAATACTCTGCTCATGTTTGAATGAACACACTTTGAACTTGTTAATCAGAATCACAAAACTTTATTGATCCTGGGCGAAATTGCTAATGCTATGACTGCACAGACACACAAAGACAAGAACAACATAAAATATAATACAAGGTCAAAATAAAACTCTCCAAAAAATGCTCAGAAAATGTTTAGTAATACACTATGCTGAGTACACAAACTGCTGTGATCAGTAAGAGAGGTGAATATAGATACTATAGATAAATAAAGTTACTGCTGAAGTAGTTTACTAATGAACACAAATAATGGTTTGCAATTGTTCTCTATACTGAAACTGTTATATAATAGTGACATAAGCAGTAATATTGCACGTGATAATATTATTGCACATAAACACATACAAATAAAGACACTGCAAGTACCGATAATGATTTCAGAATCAGAAACAGAAAACCTTTTTAAACCCTATATGGATAGCAGCAGGTTAAACTGTAAAGGGTGGGTATGCTAGTCCAGTCTTCTATAAATCTCATAGGTGCATTAAAGTGTAGTGTGTGTGTGTGTGTGTGTGTGTGTGAAATGTTTCTGTGCAGGAGTGTTTGGGCAGTTGAGCGAGTCTGAGCTGGGTCATCTTATTTTATTTGCCATTTCAATTGGCTGCATGACATTTCTGCATGACTGGAAAAATTGCTACGGATATTTTTGGAGCATTCAGGTTGTTGGCCTGACTTCTGGGAAAAAGACTTTTCTTCTTTGTGCTTGTGTGTGTGTGTTTTTGCATGTGTGTGTGTGTAGTGTAGTACCACTTGAAAGTATGGATACACCTGACTAAAGGATTACATTGTCAGTACTTTGTCTAAAGCAGACATGGGCAAACTACGGCCCGTGGGCCATATCCAGCCCGTTTAGTTTTGTAATCAGGCCAAATTTGTCTAAGTTATATCATTAAACGACATTCATTTCGCATTTTTCCTGCTACGCATGTATTTTCCCATTAAATGACAAACTCCAGACTCATTAACCTTTTTTGAGGTTTGACGTATTTCTCCACTCCAAATTTGGATTTGTCCTTTGAGCCCCATAGTCAGGGGTTGACATAATTTTTTTGCTTTAGTCCTTTAATGAGTACCTACATGAATTGGTACGCACCAAATTGATATGCACCAAAATGAAAAAGTTTCTCTGTGTCTCAGCCGTGGTTCCGGTGGGGGGGTGGTTTCGTACCGGGGCGAGTCGTGAAGTTGAGGGGCGGTGGGGTGTGAAGTTACCCAAATTAGGTACGCATTTACGCTGTGAATACTGAAAACTGCCGCGTACTTGCGTACCACTTATGTCAACCCCTGCCCATAGTAAACATGAGCGAACCAAAGAAAAGAAAAGATGAGTGTTTAAGAGGGAGTGAGCAGCGAAATATTCTTTCACCGAAGTCCGATCAAAGGCTGCATGTCTGATATGCCACGAAATTGTTGAGATTTAAACAATTTCCTCCGTGATAAATAAAGTTTTCTGATTCTGATGATTCTGATTTCAAATAATACAGTATAAGCCGTCACTTTGCCATGAAGCATGCTAACGTGCTAAGTATTCAAAACTTCAAAGAAACCCCAGTGATGTCGAAGGAGGAACTAGATAAGGCAGTGTTGGCTGCAGCTAAGCTAGAGCTTCAAGACCTAGTCAAGGCATCCGTTCGAGAAGCTATAGAGGGTATATTAACACCACAGATAAATGAACTGAAAATGCAACTTGAGACAACTAGTGGCAAGATCTCCTCCATTGGCCGCCAGATTGATCAACAGTAACAGTCCATAAAACGGCTGGAGTCTAGTTGTGACAATAGTGAAGCCTCAGCTCACTCAGACAAAGCAACTGTGCATGGTCTACAAGCAACAATAGCTGAGCTCTCCTCTAAGATCACTGACATGGAGGACAGAAGTCGCCGATCAAATCTCCATCTGGTCTGCCTAAAAAAGAGAGCTGAAGGAGGAGATACTGTTTCAATCCTAGAGACTAACATTCCAAAGTGGCTTCCATCACTGGCTGGATCGCCCATCAGCATAGAGAGAGCCCACCGTATTTACTCTCGCACAGGCAGAAGCAACACACCTCGCACTCTAATATTTAAGCTGCTGAACTACCGGGATAGGCAGCTAATTCTAAAAGCTGCAAGAGCTGCTGAATCCCTCCAACACGGTGAGAGCAGAATCAGCTTCTACCCTGACTACTGCTTGGAGACCACAGAGAAAAGGAAGGCATTCTCCGACATTAAAAAGAAACTCAATTCCCAAGGAGTACAGTCGTTCTTACACTTCCCAGCCATACTTAAAGTGACCCACGGCTGCCGAGAGCTAGAATTCAAGTCCCCAGAGGAGGTCAAGCGGTTCCTAAAATACCTTCTACAAGCATCAGAGTCTGCCGACTCCGGGCCCGACCCTCAACACTGGGATGATAGCCCTCCATTGGAAGACAACATGGATATTACATCTCCATGACCAACGCCGCAAGATCTCACCTCCTAAAAGAACTTTCTTTGAAACTGCCTTTATGGAAATGGACATGGCTAATGCCATGGTTATCTGTTTAGCAAAACTGGCTAAAGTTAGCCCATGGGACATTTACACTAGACCTACTTGCTTTGTTTTAAACTTAGTTTTAAAGTTTTAAGTAATGGACTATTTTGATGTAAAATTGTTTGCTTTTTGTTCGCCTTACTGCAAGTTACAGGTGGATAGCGCATCGCTATATGAGAGTCATGTCTCTTGTTATTCCCTATTACTACCAAAGCAAAGGGATCTGTATTCCCTTGCGGTTTCCTCACTTCAGTTTTATGGTTTTATGGCAGATCACAAAAATGTATTTAGTTTTGTGTGCAGGACATCATGGACTATTATAGTGCTGTGGATTTTTCTGGCGTGGATGTGCCTAGTTATTTGGCATTGCGTGATCCAACACTTTGATAAAAAAAAAACTTTGCGATGGTTGATCTGAATGTAATTAGTTGTAATGTGTGTGGCTTGAACAGTCCCATTAAGCGAACACAGTGCCTTCAGTTTCTACACCACAATAATGCAGACGTTGTGTTAATTCAAGAATCCCGTTTAAAACAAGAGGATGTTCATCACTTTCAGAATAGGCCATTTAAAGTCATAGCCTGTACCTGCACCAATAATAAGTCCAAGATCATTGTAATATTAGTTAAAAGATCTGTCCAGGTAACAGTGCATATAACTGGGAAGGACACAAGTGGCCAGTTTGCTTATGCTGTCATTAGCGTCAGTAGTAGGAAGGTTCTTTTTGCATCAATCTACTCTCCAAATGACTTTGATGCAGATTTTCTCAACGACATATCAAATATGCTGCTCTCCTTTAAAGATTGCAGTTTGTTTATAGGTGGGGATTTTAACGCAACGGTTAACCCTTTGTTGGATAGGTCACCTGCTTCTAATTCTTTTCCTCCCTCCACTGTCGCCCTAAATCAGTTTATCACCGAGTTAAACTTGGTGGATGCCAGGCGAGTTAGAAATGATAATACCAAAGCCTATACTTTTTATTCATCTTGTCATAAGTCACTGTCCAGAATTGATTACATATTCACTAGCTCTAGTCTGCTTAATCAGATATGCCAAGCAGATATATTGCCCAGATTGATATCTGATCACGCCAATATCATATCAAGCCATCATTGTCACCGCCCAAATTCCACAGGTGGCTCTTCAATGACTATTGTACAATACTGAATTTATTGATACCCCTAAAACACAATTACAATAATTTGTCTTAAATAAAACTTAGTGCCCCAATCCACAAGTTCTGTGGGGGACCATGAAATGTTTTTGAGAGGTTTTTGAATTGCATTCTCTTCCAAATTGAAAAACAGAGTGTTAAGAGGATATCACAATTGGAATCTGAAATTAAAGCACTGGAAAAACAGCAGTCTGAACACTTCAGTGAGGATAAAGACTTTTCTCTCTCCACCTTACATGGTGAGTATAACAGACTGTCTATATCCAAAGCATTTTTATTGTACATAGGACTAGACAGAAATATTACTATCAGGGGGGTAGGCCACTTACTTGCACTAAAAGAAAACAAATTCAAATCGTGCATTGACGTAATTCGAACAGCAGAAGGCAAAATACTTAAAAATCCCAAAGCCATCAGTCATACATTTAAGTCATTCTATGCCAAATTATACTCATCAGAGATCAAGTTGGATAACATATTGTGCAAGACTTTCTTAAATAATCTTCACCTACCTAAATTAAATGATGCAGATAGAGCATATTTAGATGAACCAATCACAATACCTGAGTTACATGAGGCAGCAAGATCACATTAGAGAGGGAAGTCTCCAGACATAGATGGAATTTTGCCGGAATTGTATCTTGCAGTTTGGGAGATTGTTGGCCCATTGATACTTGATTCTATTAAATTTGATATTAAAGAAGGATCTTTCCACAGGGACCAGAAATTAGCAATTATTTCATTAATATTGACAAAAAAACAAAGACCCTCTGGATTGCTCCAGCTTTAGACCCATCTCATTAATCTGTGCTGATGTTAAAATTTTTGCAAAGGCATTGGTTGTGAAAATAGAACCCCATATCACTAAACTTGTTCATCATTACCAAAGGACAAAGGACAGATGGCATCAGATAACTTAAGAAGGTTATGTCACATGCACGAGTGACGTGGCACGGAGAGACCGTCCGGTGAGTAAGGGAGACCGTCCGGTGAGTAAGTATACGGCAGAGATTCGTACTCGCGCCATGCAGACCAACTGGGGCGACTTTGCTCTCCGGACGGCCTTTTACGAGGGGCTGGCCTCTCTCTTCAAGGAACAACTCGCCGGACAAGAGCTGCCCGACACCTTGGAAGGCATGATCCAGTTCTGTCTAAGGATCGACCAACGTCTCAGCCCTCGTCCGAAGACCGCTCCTTGTACCCTGCCGCCACCTCCTCCGGCGCCCTCCCGACTTACCTTCACCAACTCCCCGGAACCTCCATCTCCATCAGAGGCCCACTCAGGAGCCGGGGAACCCATGCAGTTAGGGTGTGCCTCCCTGGACCCTGCGGAGTGGAACAGATGCTACTTCGAAGGCCCTTGTGCCTATTGCGCCTCCCCCACACACCATCGCGCAGTCTGACCGCTCCGTCCGGGAAACGGTCAGTCAAGGTGAGTGGGGGGGGGTCCTAACCTGGTATCACCATTCATGCCACCTCTCATCTCTCTTCAGAGCTGACCGTTTCCCACCTCATCATCCCGGCTAACATCCAGCTCAGCCACAAACGGGTCAGTGTCGACGCTTTTGTTGATTCAGGGGCTGCCGGCAACTTCATTGACTGCTCCCTTGCTGAACAGCTGGGTGTTAGATTAGAGGCGTTATCCCAGCCAGTCACCATCACCATCACATCAACGGTCAGCCCCTTCAACTCAACCCCATCACCAACCAGACCACTCCTCTCCAACTCACCATCGAAGACCACTCCGAATCAATTCAATTCCTCGTAACTTGCCTCTCCTCACCCCCTCTGATCCTGGGTTTTCCTTGGCTGTCCCTGCACGACCCTCTCATCTCCTGGTCTCGACAACGAATTATTCAATGGGGACCGACCTGTCCTGAGCTATGTCTCGCGGCGCTGGCTGGGACGTGTTCAGCGGAGCCCGAAGACCCGGAAGTCGATGCTAGCACCATTCCAGAGGCTTATTGAGACCTTAAGGAGGTCTTTAGAAAGAAGAAAGCTGTAGAACTACCACCTCACCGCCCATGTGATTTGAAAATAGACCTCCTCCCTGGAACGGTGCCACCCCATGGCCACCTCTACTCCCTTTTGCGAGAAGAGCAGCAAGCCATGGAGGAGTACGTCGCAGTGGGTCTCCGTAATGGAACCCTTCGCCCCTCATGGTCACCTGCAGCTGCGGGGTTCTTCTTCATGAAGAAGAAGGACGAAGGACTTCGCCCTTGCGTCGACTACTGGGGCCTCAATAAAACCACGGTGAAAAAACCTCACCAACAGCGCCCTGGACGCTCTCTCTGGTTCATCCGTTTTCACCAAACTGGACCTCAGAAGCGCTTACAACCTGGTCCGCATCAGGGAGGGCGATGAGTGGAAGAC
Organism: Bryconaethiops microstoma; assembly: GCA_037577275.1. Taxonomy (NCBI): domain Eukaryota; kingdom Metazoa; phylum Chordata; class Actinopteri; order Characiformes; family Alestidae; genus Bryconaethiops; species Bryconaethiops microstoma. The sequence continues at coordinate 33,851 of JBBJLS010000135.1, read as the reverse complement.
GTCTTTCATCACTCCCACCGGCCACTATGAGACGCTGGTTATGCCGTTTGGCTTGTGCAACAGTCCGGCAGTGTTTCAGCAGTTTATTAATGACGTCCTCCGCAACATGCTGGGTAGGTGGGTCTTTGTCTACCTGGACGATATTCTCATTTATTCGAAGACCCAGCAAGAACACATCCAGCATGTCAGAGCAGTCTTAAAGAGATTGTTGGCCCATCGATTGTTCTGTAAGCTGGAGAAATGCGCTTTCCACCAGCGCTCCACCACCATCCTGAGACTTGTCATATCCCCACAGGGGGTGGCCATAGATCCCCAGAAGCTGGCGGCTGTGCGTAGTTGGCCTCTACCCGCTACGCTCAAACAGCTCCAATGCTTTCTGGGGTTCGCAAACATCTATCGTCGCTTTATCCAGGGCTTCAGTTCGGTCACAGCACCTCTGACTGCTCTCACCAGACCCTCTTGGACCACCTTTCAACTCACCCCCGAAGCCATCACCACCTTTCACCAACTCTGCACCGCCTTCTCATCAGCCCCCATTCTGCCAAGCCATTCGTTGTGGAAGTGGACGCCTCCGATGTGGGCGTAGGAGCCGTCCTTTCCCAACGAGGTCCAGACCACAAGTTACACCCCTGTGGTTATTAATCCTCGCCAGGGCCCTGTTCTTCGAACAGTTTAATTTCACCATCTCTTACCGACCGGGGTCAAAAAACACCAAGGCGGATGCCCTCTCCCGACAACACCAAAGGGAGAGCCCCCGGTCGGACCCCGCGCCTGTGATTCCACCTCAGTTATTTGTTTCGCCCCTCCGGTGGGAGTTAGAGGATCGAGTGCGCTAGGGGCAGACCTTGGAGCCCCCTCTGGCAGCCACTCCCCCTGGACGACTCTATGTTCCCACTACCCTCCGACCTGGGCTCATTCATCAGCCATCGCCAGTCATCCAGGAGTTCAAAGAACCCTTGTCCTCTTACAACGGGCCTTCTGGTGGCCGAAGATGGCTGCTGACGTTTGGACCTTTGTCCAGGGTTATGCCATGTGCGCCAGGGTGAAAACGGCTAATCAGCCCAGCTTCGGAGAACTCCAACCACTCCCGGTTCCCCATTGGCCCTGGTCGCACATTGCCCTGGATTTTGTCACCGGCCTGCCGGAGTCCAAGGTAATGACCACTATAATGACCATCATCGATCGTTTCTCCAAGGCCGTGCACCTGGTCGCACTCAATGGGTTCCCCACAGCAAAAACCACCACCAAGCTTATCATCCAACACGTAGTCCGCTTGCATGGGTTCCCCCGGGACATCATCTCGGATTGGGTCCACCTGCAGCCTGTCCTCGGGCTATCACCCCCAGACCAATGGTCAGACGGAGCGGGCCAACCAACAGCTGGAGCACTTCCTGAGATGCTTCGTCGCAGATCGTCAGCGTTCCTGGGCTGACTATCTCATTTGGGCTGAGCTGTCCCATAATCTTCAGACGTCCTCTGCCACTTCAGGATTAAACACCAAATTAAGGTTCCCTCCTATTATAAGTGTGGTATCAGAGTGGTTAGAGAATAAAGAGAAGAGTGTGTGAAAGAAGGAGGGGTCATCGTTATTTGGGCCATATATACTAGCAATGTATATGTATTTATTATGGATAAATAAATTAACTATAAAAAATCTATAAAAAGTCTAAGTCTGAAAAAGAATTGATGGTAGTAAAGTGTATTTTTCTGTTTGTCAATATGGCTACTCCCCTTTGTTTAGAGTTGTAGCCAGCTGAGTATACATGAGGGAACTGTGGTGAGGTGAGTGTCTTCCTACAGGAGACTCACTTATTCGACACAACTCATTGTCTGCCTGTAGTTCTTTAAGATGATTAAAAACTTTTAATCTCTTTTCTCTGGTACCCATACCGCACACATTCCATGTGACACACCTTAATGTACTCATGTTGGAACTAACTGAGTGTGAAGGGCTTGCTACAGATGAGTGTGTGTTCTGTGTCAGTATGATTGTGTGTACACATGTATGTGAATGTGAGTGTGTCCATGTGTGTGGTCTATTTGTGTGCTGTCTGTGTATGTGTATGCTATGTTAGATGGAGTAATGTAACTTGTATTATTGATTATAATATAAGTGACAAAGTATTGAAGAGAGAGACAGAAGAGGAATGAAGACAGTGAAAAACGGACAGATGTGAAGACATGCCAGTCTTACATTTCCAACACATTTCGTTTAGAGTTAGCTAATGAAACTAGTAGATAGTGTTTTGGTGAGGACATGCCTATAATTTAATTAGTGAGAGTAATAAGTTAATATGGAAATTAATCACCTGATTTTAGCTTAGTAAAGCCAGGAGGTGGTTTCCCAGTCGCGATACAACTGCCCGTTGACATACAGCTTGTCGACAGTGATGACCGCTCAGGAACCTTTATTGATGAAGCGAAATAGGACCCTTCACCGCTGCAGGATCTCCTGCGGGAACTAGTCATTCATGCTGAAGTCTGTTCCTCTCAGCTTCCTGACTTTTTACCAGCTCCTTTTGTTTGAAATGTTTGAATTTGGCCACAATAGGTCTGGGTCTGAAGATGGGTTGTGGATGGGTCTTCCAGCATGACAATGACCCAAAACATAATGCCAAGATAGCAAAGGAGTAGCTAAAGAAGAAGCACATTAAGGTCCTAGAGTGGCCTAGCCAGTCTCCAGACCTCAATCCTATAGAAAATCTGTGGAGGAACTGAAGCTTAGAGTTGCCAAGCAGCAGTCAAGAAACCTAAAGGATTTAACAAGATTCTGTAAAGAGGAGTGGGCCAGAATCCCTCCTGAGATGTGTGCAAGCCTGGTTTTACTGTTTTACAGTTTTACTGCTGTGCTTGCCAACAAGGGTTTCTCCACCCAGTACTAAGTCATGTTTTGCTTGCATATCATACTTACTTTACCCAGTGAAATATGAATCAATTTATAACTTTTATGTAACATGTTTTTTCTTAATTTTTGGTTGAGATTCTGTCTCTCCATAAAAATGAAACTACCTCATAAATAAGAGACTGCTCATTTTTTTTACAGCAAGCTTACAGATTCAGCAGGGGATCAAATAATTATTTCCCCCACTGTATGTTGATCTCTGACACAAACCTGGCCATCTGTATGACCAGTGTAGTGTGGTGGATGAACCCAGTTGTGAAAGAGTCAGTAAACCAAGCGGTCGCTCCAAGAACACTCTCAGCTGAGAGTAGAGATTCCCACTGGGAACCTGCATTCTCATACACACACACACACACACACACACACACACACACACACACACAGTTATATAAACAGAGAGAAAAGAACTGGAGTAGTGACGGTACCAGCTGGAGAAGGATTGAGATGAGACAGGCATGATCTGAGCACTGGTTGCTTACCACTTCCTTATTTTTATATGGAGTGACGCGCATAATTTCCAGTGCCTCATGTATGTGAGGTGACTGGTGTGCGTGACAGTACCCTCCCTCCAGGACTGTCATCAGACGGACCCGGCTGAGAGGATACCTGATGACAGTAGTCCTGGATGAGAGTGGGGTCCAAGATGAAGCACCCAGGGGCCCAAGACCATTCCGGACCGTTGACAAATTGACATGGTACTGGGTGCCCCTGCATGGCGTCGCAAGTCAAGGATTCACCAGAAAGTGTAGGCAGGATCACCGTCGATGATCCTGTGTGGAGGAGGAGCAGGTTCCTGGAGAGACAGAGGAGAAAAAAACACAGGTTTCAATTGGGAGATGTGGAAAACCTGGATGGACGCAGGCAGCTGGAGCATGCAGGTGACAGGGTTTATCTGGTGGGTGATCTTGTACGGTCTGATGAATCGTGGTGATAACTTCAATGACTCGGTGCATGGGTTGAGGTTTCAGGTGGAGAGCCAAACCCTGTCACCGACGTTGAACAACCATCCCAGAGGGTGCCGACAGTGATGCTGTTGGACATAGCGGTGGTTGGTCCACTGGATGGAGTTGCGGGCCTGCCGCCAGAGACGTTGGCACCAGCAGACCAACTGTTGGGCCGACAGTACGTCAACCTCTGGTTCTTGATGGTCATACATCAGAGTCTGGAAACCATGGCATACCTCAAACAGACTGAACCCAGTTGCAGATGAGGTGTGAAGGCTGTGGGAGAGCTCAGCCCAGATGAGGTGGTAGTCCCAGTAGCACTACCAGCCAGCCACATAGCATCTTAAGAAGTGCTCCAGCTGTTGGTTGGCCCTCTCTGTCTAACCATTAGTCTGGGGGTGATAGCCAGAGGACAGACTGCAGGTGGAGTTGATCAGACGGCAGAGGCCTTCCAGAACTTGGCTGTGAACTGAGGCCCTCTGTCCAAGATAATGTCCCAACTGCCAGAAACCTTGTAGGCGGACTACGTGTTCAAGGACTAGCTCAGCAGTGGCAGTGGAGAGTCTGGCAAGGGCTACCAGATGGACAGCTCTGCCAGGCTAGTAATGTAATCCAAGGCAATGTGCGACTGGGGAACTGGAAGAGGTTGGATGTCTCTGGGTGATGGTTGATTGGTGGACTTGGCCGTGGCACACACCGCACACGCCTGGACGAACCACGACATCCTCAACCATATTATGCCACCAGAAGGCTTGCTGAAGCAGTTGGAGGGTTCTCCGGTGGCCAGGATGTCCTGCGACAGCCGAGGAATGACTCCACTGGAGAGCTTCAGTGTGGAGATTGGTCGGTGCATAGAGACATCCAGGTGGAATGCCTGCTGGAGCGGGTTCCGAGGTCTGCCCTTGGCGGACCCTATTTTCTAACTCCCACCAGAGCGGAGAGATGATGGGGTGTGATGGTAGAACTTGCAGAACAGTTGGTGGGCCAGCAAACTCTTTAACACTGCTCTCACATGCTAAGTGTGTTCCTCGATGGTCTTGGAGTATATGAGAATGTCGTTGAGGTAGGTGAACACCCAGTGTCCCAGCATGTCCCGGAGGACATCACTAATAAACTGCCAGAACACAGCTGGACTATTGCACAGTCCGAATGGCATGACGAGGGTCTCATAGTGGCCGGTGGGAGTTATGAAGGTCGTCACTTGTTGCCCTCCCTGATGAGATTGTAGGTGTTCCTGAGGTCCAACTTAGTGAAGATGGAAGCACCAGTGAGAGCATCCAGGGTGGTGTTGGTAAGTGGGAGTGGAAGACGGTTCTTGATGGTGATGTTGTTCAGCCACCGATAGTCGATACAAGAGTGGAGGCCCCCATCTTTCCGTTTTATGAAGAAGAATCCCACAGAGGCCAGAGAGGAGGAGGTCCAGATGACCTTTTGTCCATCTGGAGAGAGAGAGTACAAGCGGCCATGGGGAGGTACCAAGCCAGGCTAGAGATCAATGGAGAGGGCTGGTGAGAAAGCATTTTGGGCCCCCAGACTCCTCAGAACATGTCTCATCAAGCTGGAAACAGACCTCCTGACAGGGCGGGGCCCCCTGGAAAATCGTCTTTTGTTTCCAGGAGATGAAGGGGTTGTGCCGCAGGAGCCAGGGGTGTCCCAGGATGATAGGTGGTGAGGTGAAGGAGGTTGAAGGTCTGGGTAATGGGACTGGAGGCTAGGGACCAACTATCAACGGTGGTGATAGTGAGATTCACGTTAGTCAGAAAAACTTCGCACTTCCTGGCTACACCGTTCCATTTTTCAGGTAGCACTGTTTTAGGTTTATGAGAGGTGGAGAAGTGAGAGGCTTTGACTGTTGCTCATGGAGCCTGTGATTCAGTGGCTAGATCCTGATGGGACTGTTCCAGAGCCGTGATCTGCTGGCAGAGTTGGTCTATCTCTCCTCGAGCCACAAAGGTATCTCGGAGAGCCTGTCGCAGCCCAGCGACCTCTTACTACAGTCCCTCAATCTCAGCTGCCTGTTGATTCACAGTTTCGTACAAGATGGCTAAATCCACTGGGTTCACAGAGGGCTCAGACATTCTGACATGAACCTGGCCAACTGTTTGCCCAATGTAGCATGGTGGATAAATCCAGTTGCAAATTAAACACAAGAGTCGGTAAACCACGCAGTTGCTCTGAGAACGCTCTCACTTGAGAGTAGAGATTCCCACCAGGAACCTGCGTTCTCACACACACACACACAGTGTATATAAATGTAGAGAAAAGAATTGGAGTACTCATGGTACCAGCTGGAGAAGGGTTGAGACGAGATGGGCATGACAAAATGTCTGAGCCCTGGTTGCTTATCACTTCCTTGTTTATATACAAAGTAATGTGTGTCATTTCCGGTGCCTTGTGTGCATGACGTGACTGGTGTGCGTGACAATTTCACGCTGCAGTGCTGGAGTTTTAAAACAGTGAGTTCACTTACTGTCCATGTACTTGACACATCTAAACTGTTGGTTCACCTTGCAGACATAAACGTATGTACAGTTTGTGTTAGTCATTCTTTAGTCACTCATCAGTGATCAATTTCTGGCCGCATTGTGGGCAGAATATATAGGTTGGTGGGCTACTCTCAGCCTAGAAGCGACACTGAAGTGTTTAAAAGCATCAGCCTTTGGTGCTGCTGTGTGTGATACACTGTGTACACCGTATGCGCACACACACACACATACACACAAACACACAACCACACCACAACCACACACACACACACTGCTGTGTTGCTAATTATACACAACCCAAATTGTAACTGCTCTACACTGGTTATCCCATGCGAGCTGAAAAGGATAAATGGGAGAGAGAAACAGATAGACAATTGTCTGAACATTGTGAATTACTAAATGAACCAATATGATAGATGTAGCTGATAAAATGGTCAAGGGATGGTCAAGATAATCAAAGTACACATTGATGTATAAAGACTTAAACACCATCTTATTTAAAGCAACTTAAAGCAACAATAAAATATGTCAATATGTTTGCTTGATGACCTCTTACTCTCTCTTTGTGGCAGCCCAGTATTACTTGCAGTTGTTGTGCTTGGTTAAAGGGTTCATATCTATGATGGACTACTGTACACAGTTTTAAATGAGCTTGTTAAAAGCACCAAAAGGGTACTGCTGCTGTTACAAATCAAATATCTTTTTTGGCACAATATTGAAAGCTCTTCACTAAAAATATTGCTCTGATTGTCATATTTCTACACTACATATGAAAGATTACCCTAATGTCTGATTTACCAGCACAGGTAGGAAAATTAGGATAAAAACTAGAAAACTAAGACAACTGGAAAGTTAGAAATAATGCATCACTCTCAAAGTTACACTGACAGTCTGACTTATTTTTTTATGAAGAGATGGCCACAGCTTCTAGAATTAGCTGCAGTAAATCTTTAACTAGTTATCCGTTCATACACATACCTCTACACACTAATTTTGGTAAAGTAATATTACATCTTTTTAAATGTCACCAGCAATAAGCAGTTGCTTGTGACAACAAGTGAAATGTGACACTGTGACAACAAGTGAAATCATAAAAAATACCTTAATCTTTAAAAATTAATCTTTAAATGTTATCCTGTAGTGGCACCAACATTTCATACTTCAGTCAATTGGCAGTTCACCAACATGTAGCATACATGTTGGTGATGCATACATATTCCTGGTTATTTTATAGTGCACTATAATTAGCAATTGCATCATAATAAGCAATAGCAATGACGCTTTGTTACCACCTGTGCAGCATAAAACAGAAGGTTAAATGTATGGGTGCCAGAGGCATTATATTAGTGCCCCCCACTTTTACAAATAATTTGTTTCATCCTTCCCACTTATCCACCCAGCAATTTGAATAAAACACGTGAGACACACGGAGTGCAACGTGTGCACCCGTCCTTGATTCTGGGGTTTGTAACATAATGATTAAAATGTAGTGTTTTTCAATGCTAAATAACCTTCATGTCTTTCCTGTTTAAGGCATTTTCAACATGTACATTAAAATCAGCAGACAGAATAATCTTATTGTGATAAGTGACATAGACAGGCAATATTTCCTGAAAGACAAAAAAAATTTTTGACCTTTTAATACATATTTGAAAGATATGAAAATACCAAAGAATGTATCTTTGCAGTTAAAGTTAAAGCTAATCCACCCCTTTAACTTCAGCATGGTGTGGTAGAAGATGTATTTCTGTGGAGCAGTTTCAATAAGAATTCAGACAAGTTTCTGTTACAAACATAAAATTTAATTTTTGCTCATATATTGGATATTTCCCAAAAAATATTTGCAGTGGTTAATAAAAGCTACATTGTTGTCTGTAGGTCAGCAAAGGACCTAAAAATATAACTTTGGCTTTTGTTGTCTTTCTTATACCCTGCATTATTGTTTTAAATATTTCTTCTTTGCGGGCACTACAGGCTGCCAGCTGCTGCTGTCCCTTTGTATGCTTACCCAATTAGAGAGGCATCCAGGGGCTGTCCCGGCTGTGTGACCACAGGTAAATGACTCCCAACCTTGATGCCCTGGGGAAAGGGGAGCTGAGAGAGAGAGAGCCTCAGTATGGCACAGATATGATTCTACGTTTCTACGTTTCTAGATTTGTTATGTATCTGAAATGTCGTGTTGGGGTTCTATTAGAGACCAACAGCTAATGCAAGTAAAAAAAAATTACACAAGATTTTCCCTGTAACAAAATAGCATAGCATACCACTGTTCTAATTCTTGTAATCACATTACAATGACTGAATTAATTAGAATTTAATTACTTAAATTACACATAGACACATACGCAAGTCATGTTCTAAGTTAAAATAAATACATACCCTCTACAAGGAACATATTTAAATATAACATTTTACTAAAATAATATGTTACTGACAATTCACTTCAATATGTTATCAGCCATACAGTAAAGTAAGTTATTGATAGCATATAGTATCTGTGCCAGTGTGCTGCACTAATGGGAATGTGGATATGACCAGTGCAGAGAACAAAGAGGAAGAGGGAGAATATTATTCTTAAGTATATTCTCATTATTTTTAATTAATTGCATACAAACATAAAAAAACAAAGTTGCCCCAATGTCACAAACACCTGATTTTCAACATTTGTTGCAAATACCCCAGGCACAGTGTAAGTTTACTGAACCTCACTCGCAGAGGACAGTACTGTTGTGCACATGTTTTTATTATTTTTGTGATCCAGGCTTTTTGATTAAAAATTCAGTGCTGTAGCCTCAGATTCCTTCCTTTTTATTTAGCACCTTTCCTGCATTCAAGATTTCTTTAGAATTACAGTTGTTTTTGTAAAATCCACAACATACAGGATTCCCTAGCTGGTGGGTGTAAAATAACACAGTCCGTGGTGAAAGCTCTTCACAGTATGTCTGGAAAAACTCCTCAGCTGCAGGAAAAAGTCTCAGTCAGCGTGTCTGGGAAAACCCCTCAGCTGCAAGCTGGACGGCACTCCTCAGCTGAAAGGGAAAATCTCCTGGCTGGATACTTGGTCGATGTAGGTAAACTTCCTAGCCAGTGGACATTCAAAAACATACCTACAAACAATATGATCAACAATATCATATACAGAGGTTGACATAAGTGGTATGCAAGTACGCATGTGCAGGACAAACAGTAAAATACGTCACAGTTTTCAGTCCTCACTGTGCAAAAGTGTACCTAATTTAAAAAACTTCATACTGGGTCTCTAATTACCGTCACTCAAGTAAGGAAAACCTTAAAAAGAAAAGTAATAATTACATTTTTAAATAATTAAAAGCCTTAACATTTTAGCCATCTGTTTTTTAAACACGATGCTGGCAAATAGGATGACCTGGATAGTGAGGTTCAGGGGTGCCGGAGGCATTTTTAATGTTGGGGGGACGAAACAAATGATTATGAAAAATGCCATAATGGATTTTTTCTTAGAACCGAACTAATAATCGTTTGTGGAAAACCCGTCTTTTTGCTTTTTTGGTGGCAATATATAATTTTTCATGCATTTTTGGAGATGTCACGATAACAAATGCAGGAGACTGTAGACGCCCAGATGTAGCATAAGGGAAGGGCCCAATCGCAGATACAGACGACTGAGCTGGTAACCCACGCAGTTGATATAAAAACGCTCTTAAGCAGAGTACGAATTCCCACCAAAGGAATCCTCGTTCTTACACGTACACAGAGACAGGTATAAAGAGGAGAATGAGAACCCAGAGTACTCACGTTACCGATGATACCGGGGCGACACGTATTGAGTAGAACTCAATGTCTGTGTACGGAGGTACCTTCTCTTCCTGTTTATATACCCATCGTGTGACATCACTTCCGGTCCCGATTGACGTCACGTGTCCTGGTGCGTGTGACAAAGATAATAATCCACATAATGATAATAGGAGCTATTTAATATTAATGAATAAATAAAGCATATTAAGAATGTCTTCCAAAGTAACAAACACGATCCATTCGCAAATGTGCAGATTTTGGAGTTGATATTAACTGTGAAAGTAGCTTGAGTTGAAGTGTCCTTTCATTAGTAGTAAAATACTTGGAGCCCTGCAGTGTTGAGTACTGCAAAGAACAGAATGTAGGTTCGAAGTTCATGAGACCAGAGGCTGCAAGGCCAAAGTCTAGAGATCTAGATTGAGTAAGTCTATCTATAATCTCCCAGCTGGAGACACTTCGAATGGCTCCACCCACTCATGATCACTTACTTCAGGTTTCTGGATTCATGTTCATTTTAGCTTCTGTATCACCTCAGTTTTGCTTTCGTGAAGTCTTGCTGTACGTTACCATATATTTATAGACATTTTACTCATTGTTTACTTTCATAATTTTTGTGTTTATTCCTCTTATTAAAGCTATTCACACCTGTACCTTGCTTCAAAGTCTCCTTTGTTACACTAAATTAGCTTATCTCTTTAGAGGATTTCAAGTTGTGAATACTGAAATCATGAACAGTTAAACATTTTACATTTTATGTGATTTTGTGAAGGAGAGCCATCCTCAGAAAGGCTTTTGTTGCAGCCCGTGCTGTGACATGTCATGACGCAAACCACATCATTCTGTCACTCTGATTTCATCACCACCCCTGTGCCCTCACAAGTTTTCAGGTCAAACTGAATTGGCCACAGCGCAAAAGACTTTATTGGCCAGTGAAAGGGCTGTTTACCCACATGCCAGGATAGTCGATGAAATGGTCAATTTAAAATGACCTCTATAAACCAGAAAAGAGAAAACAGCCTTTATTATGTCATCATATATGGATTTGTCTTTGAACTGTATGATGCATTCAGACCCAACAGTGTTCCAAAAGCATCAGCTGTAGAACCGATTATGCACCAGCCAAAAATACCAGCCGGTTGAAAGAGCTCTATAAAATGACAACAGATATTGAAACAGACCTTTTTCACAGGGATGGACTGTATTCCAAACATTACATTTTGCACTATATAAACATAAACACTACATTTTGCACTATATTTCTGCAGACTCTCTTTATCTACTATGAATTACAATGGTAGATGTGTATGCATCAAGGAGACATGCAAAAGTACATTTATTGATATGGGAAAAAAACTGGAATCCTGTGTGTTTCCAAGTGTTTGAAATGTGTTATAGACTGAATCGGTAACAAGTAGGAACAAGATATAAATCAGTTGTTTTTATATTATGAACATAGCCCTTCTCTGGAACTGAGCAAACTGAACTGAGACACAGCAGAAAACTATCATTAATATGACTGAAATAGATGCATACATCCAGCTGATTGTGGTAGATTATAGTGCACTCAAAATCATTCCGGAATTCCCTTTTATGATGGACCCTAGGAGAAAAATAGCCAATGTGCTAAACTAAAATTCAAATAGGGGTCAGCTTTTATGTTAATATTTTATTAAAACCTTATCACCTTGACATGAAGTATGGTGGATTGTGATATCAATTCTTTCTCACTCATAGCTCCCATACAGTCAGACTTTTAACAAGCAATATAATTTTATGCCAGTAAGTAAAGGTTTAGACATTTTATTATAATTTTGCAGTATATACATTTTTAAAGTAGCCTATTTAGCAATTTTAGTTAAAATGTATTAAATATATTTGAAACTATGTTTACATTTACGGCATTTAGCAGACGCTTTTTATCCAAAGCGACTTCCATTCTACTACAGGGGACAGTCTCCCTGGAGCAAATTGGGGTTAAGGGTCTTGCTCAGGAACCCAGTGGTGGTGTGCTAATGGTAGGATTCGAACCCATGATCTCTTGGTCCAGAGGCAAGAATCCTACCACTAGGCCACCACCACCCTGTTGCACTGTTTCACAGTGCAACATGTAAAGAATGCAAAAATGACTTACTTTATATGCATATGGATGGATTTAAAATGTGCACTATCTGGGGGGCCCTGGGGACTGGTCTAAAGACCCCTGCTTTACAGTTATTGAACCCAGAGCAAATTTAAGGTCTGCTGTATTTAATCCTTGAAATGGCAGTAATTATACAATATGACTTTACATGAAACACAAGAAAAAAGTGCATATAAAGGACATATAAAACACTGGTACTCCTGAGTTTCAGTGCAGAAATACTACTTGACACGCGTGACAAATGTTCTTTCCATACCTTGCCAGTCCTGGTGGTGACGTGCTTTTATTATCTGCTATTATCTGCTTTTGCCCGTTTTGGCAAAAGCAATTTGAGAATGAGGAATTATTTGTCTGTTTTGTTTGGTTCTATTCACATGAGTTAGATGTCAGTTGTGTGGTACTGTGATATTAACTTGCCTCAAACATGGCCAAAGCAACCCTCTAAGTTCTGCATGAATTCTTGGAGTGACTTACATGTTGGGGCTTTAGCCTGGTGCTCTTGGAACTATGGGACTACGATGGTACCTTGTCTACGATGGTACCTTGGCTTTTGGACGTAAAAAAGCTTTGAACTTGCAAAATAAACAAGCAAAAAAATCATCCTGGCTGTCATCTCACTTCACTGAAACATCTGTTAATGCAATGTTTCCAAAGACGGTAAACAATGTTGTTTGAAACTAGACTAGTTCCAACTAGTTCACAATTGACCTTTTCATGCTTCTTCCCTCAGTGAACTGGGGAATTTATAACTGTGCAAATATAAGTATGTTTGATATGAGTGTTTCATGGTTGTAATTAATTCAGTGTTCTTTAATATATTGGAACAAAATCTAACTATATGTAAATTACTATACATTCAGTTAGTCTGTATGTCAAAGTTTACGATGGGATCATGCCACAGAAATGAAATAACATAACTTTTATTTATATTCACTGGTAGTATCATTTATGTTCCCTTAACTGAATGAAGATAATGAGATGCTTTTAACCACCTGTCATTTATACCAGCAGTGTGTGTGTAAGATCAACTGTGTTTCATTTATTCTGCTACCATTTCATATATAGTACTCATGGAATCTGTCTGCAGCCACAAAGAAAGGTAATGTAAGACTTCTAAGCACAGACCTTGATTTCACCATTCATGCATTGCCCTTAGATTTTGTCAGCATTGCCTAGATGAAAAACAAAAGTGTGTCGGCGGGCCAACAGAAGTGCAATGAGCCTATGCAAGTCTGTGTATTCAGTCAGGTGTAACACCGTGCCTTGAATTAGACTTGGATACATCCCCTGTGCTGGAGGATAATTGCTTTATTTGTTGACAGGAAGCCTCATTGCTTTGGGAAATTCAGTATAAGCATTTTTAGAACCATTCATTTCCTTATTTCCTTCTTTTTTGAAGCAGTGATTTTTCTTTTTAAAGGTATTAAGAGCTCATTAAGATCATCTACTTTCCCTGTGCTGTTCAAAGCACTTCCTATGCATTGTTCCCATGACTTATGGAGTTAGATATTAGGGTGAAGCCACTTCCTGAATTGTATGAGCAGGTGTGGACACCAGCTCCAGCATGACCTTCTTGTAACCCAATGCTCCTTCAGCTTCTTCCCTCAGTGCCTCTCCAGAATGCTGCTCTCCATCTTACGTCTCCTTCTCCAAACATCTAAACTTCTACAGCTTCTACTCCCTCTTTTACAAATGACAACTCTGACATAGCTCTGACCAACCATCACCTCACCATCACTGACTCCATCCGTCAAGGCACGGGGCCCAGAAGGTATAAGACCACAGGTGGTCAAGTTCTGTACCTCCCAGCTATATGGAATACTGTTGAAGATATCTGAGCCTCAGTATCTAGAAGGTACCAGTGCTTTTGAAAATACCATGTCTTGTTCCCGTGCTACATAAGGCATGCACCCAGTGCCCCATCGGACTACAGGCCAGTTGCAAGTCACACAGCATGAAGGTCTTAAAGAGACAGGTCCTGAACACCTTCCGCCCCTGTTTAGGCCAGCACTAGATCCCTTTCTGTTTGCCTTGCAGGCCAAGATTAGAGTGGATGGTAAAAGTGGCAGACACCACACCTCTGTATTTATGTGGTGTGTTAAAAAAGGTCTTGTGTGAATTAGTGATTAATTAAGCAAATGAGGTAAATGTCAATTTAAATGTAATAATCAAGAAATATGATAATTAATGTCTTATATCTTTCATGTGACGCAATCTTTCCATCTTGTCAGGTTATTTGGAGATGCTAAATTGCCCCTAGGTGTGATTGCGTGTGTGTGTGTGAATGTGTGTGTCTGCCCTGTGACACTCGCTTACAAATATTTATATTAACTAGAGCATTATTAATAGTTTGTAAATAGTAAATAAGATGCAGACCTTTTATTATTAATTAAGGTCCCAATAAAATCATGAACTGCTACTGCTACTAATAATACTGCTACTACTACTACTACTAATGCTACTACTACTACTACTACTACTACTACTACTACTACTAATAATAATAATAATAATAATAATAATAATAATAATAATAATAATACAAAATAATACTACTACATAGTACCTGTCCAAGGTTTATATACTAATATAAACGTTGGACAGGTCACCAGTCCTTAACACAATTCAAATATATACATTGAGATTCTTCTGAAAAAAATAAATATGCAAATGTCTTAAACAACTATAACAACACGCTATAATACTGTTATTATAAGATTAATCTAATTCAGGTCTTTGTGCTTCAGTCTAAAGCGCTAAAAGGCATAAAATGATTTGACTTTTTACAGTCAAATCACATTTGAGATAAAGAATCGCGGCTACAGTTCCTGCACTTTTACAGCTGTCCTACTTTTACTGTAAACAGTTTTTGTAAACGCGTTCTGCTGTCACCATGCATGCCACATGTGTAATGTCCTCACTGCTGCGTATTTGTTTGCCAGAAGAAAGAGACATGCACTGTTACTATACACATCCCATATAAACCGACTATAAATATTACAGCGCACATGGCATGTTGAGAGAATGCAACATGACTGCACTGCTGATCGCACTGTACAGCACAGTAAAGCTCCTGCTGCCAGCGCGCCAAAAAATCAGCCCATTTATGCATAAATGAATGTAAAGTGGGCTGAAAATCTCTCGCTCGGGGCCATGATCTGGGGAGGAGAGACGAGGAGACAGGTCAGAGCAGCATGTGAGAGACAGAGACAGAGAGAGAGAGAGAGAGAGAGAGAGAGAGAGAGAGGGAGGGAGACAGACAGACAGACAGACAGAGAGAGACAGAGAAAGAGAGAGAGAGAGACAAAGACAGAGAGAGATGAGAGAGAGACAGAGAAAGAGAGAGAGAGTGGGAGACAGAGAGAGAGACAGAGCGAGAGAGTGTGAGAGAGAGAGAGAAAAAGAGAGAGCGGGACGGAGAGAGAGAGAGAGAGAGAGAGAGAGAGAGAGAGAGAGAGAGAGAGACAAAGAGCGAGAGAGTGTGTGTGTGAGAGAGAGAGAGAGAAAGAGAGAGAGGGGGAGAGTGGGAAAGTGAGAGAAAGAGAGAGAGAGAACATGCTAACATGCTAATGGATTTTTTGTAGAAGAATGAAAAATAATCAAATGTCCTGTGAGTTTAGGGCTTTAGGTTGTAAATCTGAAGTTTTTTAAGTATTTTATCTACTGTAAAGTGAGAATGAATTACTCTGTGTGTGTGTGTGTGTGTGTGTATATACAGAAATTCATTCTCACGTTACAGTGGATGGGCCACCTCTAGAAATTCAGTCCTTGTTTTTAATGAAGGCACCTGTTCAGCACCACTCAGCAGCTTTGCATTGATTTCAACCATCTGACCTGTTACTTCGCCTTATCAGTTATTCTTTTATTTGCACTTTTATATGTTTTCAAAACTAAAACACACACAAGCTCCAAGCTCTCCGGGGTACTACACGGAGCATAAAGTTTAATCTACCTTTTTGCCATTTGATGTTGTTTTTTGTTCTCCCCCAGAGAGAGAGGAAGTGGCAGCAGAACGGAGAAGCTTTCCTGTGCATTGTGTTGAAGACCTTGACTCGGCCTTTGATGCTGTTACAGCTGACCTGAGAGAGAGAGAGAGCGAGAGAGA
>JBBJLS010000135.1:6321-17400 GCA_037577275.1 Bryconaethiops microstoma | reverse complement strand
TGACCCATTCATCGTCTGGACCGACCATCAAAATCTTATCGGCATCCAGCAGGCGAAACAGTTAAATCCTCGCCAGGTGCAGTGGGCACTGTTCTTCGAACAGTTCAATTTTACCATCTCCTACCGACCGGGGTCGAAAAACACCAAGGCTGACGCGCTCTCCCGCCAAAAACCAAAAGGAGAGCCCCCGGTCAGACCCCGCGTCTGTGATTCCACCCAGGTTAATTGTTTCGCCGTTAATTGAGCTCTTTATAAATTTCTATGCAAGCTAGAGTTACCATTCTTAAAATTAAACTTCTACCTCGTTTTAATTTCTTATTTTTTATGCTACCTATGCAACCAACTCCTAATTTTTTGGAGAATGCACACTCACAATTTTTTAAGTTTATCTGGGCTGGCAAATGGGCTAGGATTCGTATTTCTACTCTACGACCTAAAGAAGAGGGTGGACTAGCTGTCCCTGATCTATACATATTTGGATGGATCAAGAATCACAGGTCTCATGGCATTCAATAGAAGCTAGGTTGACCTATCCTAACCAACTTACAGATATACCTTTCATACAAATAGAATGGAAAAAATACACTGAGATATGGTACTATTTTCTCTACTACTCTGAGACCTTGGCATAATGCTAAAAAGATCCATTCAAATTTACTTTGTCCTCTCCATTAAGGAAAAACCCTTGTTTAACGTCAGGTGGGCAACCCTTTATCTCTCCTATATGGTCATCTAAAAACCTCCATGTGTTTCTTATATCTCCAGCTCAGATCTGCGATGAGGACTTATGGAGTACCCTGGCACTCACTACGTTCACATCCCCTATCTATTCATGTTTGCCCCAGTGGCAGTTCGCAAGGCCTGATCAGGAAACTGTACAACCTTCTAATAATGAGCTCCATGAAATCACTTCCTGTTATGTTAATATGGGATAGGGAGCTGAGATCGGTGGGTGTCCAACCTGACTGGAATGATATACGGTATAGTCCAATTTACCATTAACATTTAAATGTTTAACACACCAATTAATTCATTATAAGATGATCCACAAAGCTTACACAATACCATACATACATTTTAAAATTAATCTCTCTCAAAGTCCACATTGCACTCTTTGCCAGAATTCCACAGGCACCTTCCTTCACATGTTCTGGGATTGTCCCACCTTAACTGTATTTTGGAAATATGTTATTGACATGTCATCCAAGTTTCTTGATATTAAGCTTGTGTTAGACCCCTGCTACTGTTTATTGAATGAGGATTCCTCACTTGAACTCTCTTTACGTGAAAAAACGTCTGGTATTTGCTGGCTTTACTGCTGCCAAAAAGGCAATCCTCCAGCTGTGGTTTAAACCTGATACTAGTTTAAAATGTTACTGGATTAGATATTTACTTAACATTGCACCTTTAGAGAAGACCACAGCTTGACTGAATAATGCTAGGTTGTCCACAGTAAATGCATGGATGAGACTTTGCTCATTAATTAATAACGCTCTATGCAGTTAAGTTCCTGTCGTTAGTATGATGTCCTTGCTTTGTTCTTTTTGTTTGTTTGTTTTGTTTTGATTATTTGATCTGCCCCCCTTTTATTTTATTTTTCTTTATTCTTGTGTGTACTTTCAAGCTATATTGTCCTTTTGAAAGTGCAAAAAAAAAGTATAATCACAACAAATGTGTTATTACACATTAGCAATGCATTCAACAACATGGTAATTTCCAATATTATTGCAGTTGACTTATGTAAATTATATGCAAATTTCTGCATTTACACCAATCTGTAATGTGTTGGTATTTCCACAGAAATTGTCATTTATCTTTTGTACATGTACATGTGAAATTGTATTGATTTGTTTGATTCAGGTTGCCAGGTTCCAGCATACAGCTCCTTATGGAAGCTCCCCCAGTGTGTATAGGTGCTTAAGGTGTAAGACATCATGCTGAGCTTTGTTTGGTGTTCCTGTGTCACGTAGAACAAAGTTATTGCCATTTAAAAACATGTAATAATAATAATAACTGCTACTGGAGTTTTAAAATCAACATTACACACAAATCCCCATAAAGCACAAAATTGCCCAAATTTATTATAGGTCTTAGAAACTAACAGAAAAAGCACAAGATCCTTGAACCCGCGAGACCTTTCAAGACAATCTCAGCCCACAAGTGGGTGGGGAAAACCCACAGAGGGAGGGGGTCCAGCGAGCGGGCAAGCGGTGGCGCGCCTAGAGAAAGAGCAGCAAACGACGAGCGTGTAGAAGAACGGTTTTAGACTGTTTTATGTCGTTGTATTTGTTGAAATCAAATTTTACTGATGCTTTGAGTTCTAAGGGTTAAATCCAAAGGGAGGAATAAAACACAAATCTAGTTACATGCTTTCTTTAACTCTGAGTGAGAGGAGGAGGATTCAGACGGAGTGAGAAGCAGGGGGAACGTCTTGAGCTGGGCTGGCATGTGAGGTAGAGAGAGGAGGATCTGTTGCAAGAGGATAGAAATAATAAGAGAAGATGATGAAGAAATCAATGATGATGATAAAACAGAGAAAAGAAAGAAAATAATAGAACCAAAAGAAATGACGGAAGGGGATGAAGTAGCAGAAGAAGGAGCAGTAGTTATAGAGGAAGGAAGGAGAAGGCCAGAAATAGAAAAAGAAAAATATAAATAGAAAAAGCAACAATGGAGGAGTAGAACTCGCTGGCAGATGGCTAGAGCAAACCGAGTGTGTGCTGTGTTTTAAAATTGATGATAAAAGAAATGCAAAAAGAGGGACGAACAAGTAACCCTGTGAGGAAGCCATGGTGGTGAACAGCTTCTCAAATATTCATGAAGGATATGAGAGAGAGAGAGAGAGAGAGAGAGAGAGAAAGAGAGAGAGGCAACGCAACATCTAATGTGCTTCAACTCTAACTTGAGTTTTAGGTTAGCTCTAGTGCTAGCAGGCTAATACTGCTAATGCCATCCTGAAAGTTTCTTTCAGCCCACTCAAACCTCATCCAGCTCTTTCTTAACGTGGAACGGACTTGTGAATGTGGTTTAGGGCACAGTATGACTTACTTACTGAACTCCCCTAACAGGCTAAAGGAAGGAGAGACAAGAAGCGCATTACCTTTTGTTTTGGACTAACATATGTGTAACTTTTCCACTCATTTTCCTCATTTTCACTCTTTTTCCACACATTTGTATGGTTTTATGTACGAAATTAATACATAAAACCATACGAAGTGGTTCGTGCTTACAGGACCATTTGAACCATGTTTTCCCCTTAGAATTAAACAACCGGTTACTATCCATTTAAAATGGACTCTCAGTTTGGATGGAAGGCCCCCTTTATTTCAGCAACAGGTCCTCTTAGGATGTTCATTTTATTTCATTTTTTATTTTTGTACGTTACCATTCCTAAGTGTATTCAGTCCATCTACATACTCTATTTCTTTCTCTCTTTCTTTTTCATTCTTCTACTCTTCCTTTCCTTTTTCATTTTCTCTTTCTCATCCACTCTCTCCTTCTTTTGTACTTTTTCCCTTTGTCTTTTCCTCCATATCTTTATTTTACTCCATTCTTTTGCCATAATACTTAACATATCATTTTTTATTTTGTACATTACTATTCCTATATGTATTCAGTATATTCATTAGAATCAAACAGGCTGTTTGTGTCTATGTAAATGACCGCCATTCTAAGTGGCGGCTTTGTATTGAGCTCCGAACGATGGTGAAACTTTTGACACGCCTTAAAAATATAATTGCCCCCTTTTGTCTCTCCAATGCCACTGTCAGTCTGACAGAACTGGACCGGAGTGCTGTTAATAACTGCACAATTTGCGATGAGGATTCACAGTACCATATTTTCTGAACAGAAGGGGAGTCAAGACTTGGCAAGAAGTGGGGGAGGACTAGACTGAAGATTTGGATGACAAAATTCTGTTTCTAGGACGGCAAAATGTCATGTGCCAACACTGGCCTTTCTAAACATTCCATCTAATCCTGAATGGGTGGGAGTAAACTGCTGAGTACGAGGACATACAGCTCTGGAAAAAAATAAGAGTCCACTGCAAAAATGTTCAGTTTCTCAGGTTTGATCTTTTATAGGTGCAAGTATTGAACTGAAAAGCTTTGCCTTAGTTTTTAAGATCTGCTCACAACATTTCTTCTAATTTCCAAATAAAAATATTGTTCTTAAAAGCATAATTTTAAAGGAAATACAAAACATCAAAATGAGAGAAATGATGCAGTGTTTACAGAACTTGAATAATTGAAAGAAAAGACATTTCTTGTTCACTCATAAACAAAATGGCAATATTTACCTTTGACACATTTCTAGTAGTGTTTTGCCATAGCTGGTCGCTTTACAAAAGGAAAGTGTTAATTACAGCAATGTTTTTATACTTTACCTCATTAAAAAAGATTTGATTCAGGTGATCGCTAATCAGTACCTCATAAAGCAGAATGAGGTGCTTGTGTGGGAATTTAACAAACACTGGCATGGAATGGTTGTCACTCATAGAGATGCTGATTTCAAAATAAATTGCAGTGCTCTCTCATTTTTTTCCAACGCTGTATATGAATGTGGTGCTTTTTGTGACATCACAAAAACAATTCATTAAGCCTAATTTCTATATATACACTGAATGAACTGAGGAGTTTGTGTATCGTATAAAAACAATAATGTAAATGAAAAAAAAAAACCAAGAAAAATGGGTCCTTTAATTCCAAAGTATTGCAAGGCAGTTGGAACGTTTCAATCATTTTCTTCATTTTTTACCCATCTCAGCTTGCAAGAAAATGATATGAAAGTGTTTACATGTGTCATGTCGAGTGTACAAGCGGAAACACTTGCAGGAAACAGCTTAGATAGTAAAAAGGGTTTTAAATGAACAAAGATGAAGTTCTTGAGCTCGTAGATCTCCAAACAAAAACGAGCTTCATCAAACATGAAAACAAAGTAGTTCTTGAAGGACTTTCACTCCGAGAGAAACTCAGGCTTAGCAGAGGGAAGGGGGACTCGGCTGCAGAGCTGACTGTCACAAAGCTTTAGCAAGCCCTCTTTCTTCAGGGACCAATACTACTACTCCATCCACGTGGAGTTACACAATACGGTGGGCACTTCACCCACCGCTCACGTCTGTTACACACAGAAGAGGAGAGACGCACAGAGAAAGCACACAGTCAGACACCAAGCAGTGGATGTAAATAAAGGATCCAGCCATGCGTTGCTGGGCAGCGAAAGCTCTCCACTGCCACTTGCAGAGCATGCTGGACACCCACAGGAAAGTCCTTTTCCTGCACGAGTACGCAACCCCTTCTTGAGAACACAAGCATTTAGTTATTTCACATACACAGTTCACAAAAGCACACGAACCCGAGTCAGAGCTGGATGTTGGAGCTCGGTGACCACGCAACGAACCCTCCGGATTGACTGGGCTTTATGCTCACACACAGACCAAGACAACCAATCACACAACGCAGACAATAAACCCAGTAACAAGAATTATTTAAACTAAACTCAAGATAGGTGGACATGTCGTCAGATACCTAGCAACCCTGCTAATGAGTTAACGTGGCTCAGCACTCTCACCTGGGTTGGCTAGGCACCAAACAAACACACACACAACAACTAAACGTGCCCAGGACTGTGTACACCTAATACTCGAGGGAAGGGCTCCACTGAGGGCGTGACTGAGGCGGACCAGACGTGACAACATGCTTTTGTAGTACTGAAAACCCTCAACACTGCAGGGTGTGGATAATGTGTGAGAAGGACAGTGGTGTAAACATAGCAACAACAAAAAAAAAACTGAAAGAAGGAATGGAAGTGGATCTGGCTGAATATGACTGATAAAGTCCATTAAACAGTGTGTAAGTGTGGTATTTTTGTGTGTATTATAATGTTGTATTGTATAACCCTGTTGGTAAAGTAAGAGCCATCAGGTGTGCAGAGATAAAAGTATGTTTAATCACCGAAGAGAAAGATGAAAGCAGTAGAAACCCACTCGAGCCGTGATGGAAAGCCGTGTGTTTTGGACTGTCATGTTCTCTGCAGGTGTGGGGTGTTTTGTCTTATGTGTGTATGGTTGAGATTAATGCGGCGAAGCCTCTCTCCAGTGTATCTGTTCTTCACCTGTGGTGAAAATGGATGAACGCAGTGAGCGAGGCTGCAGTCCAAGGCCGACTTTCAGCCAATTACAAATCAGCTGCTGCACACAAATAAACGCAAAACTCCAATGAACAAATATGCACAACTGCTGTCTGACTCTCACTTTTACTCACACACACACACACACACACACACACACACAAACACACAGGCAAGCTTATGTATATATAATTACAAATGTAAATAAATGAAATCTTCCTCAGGTTAACGCCATACAGTAGAATTGGTTATTTATGTATCTCTCTCTTTCTCTCTCTCTATCTCTTTCTATCTTTATTTCATTCCTCTATTCTTTCTTTCCCCTTTCATTTTCTCTCTCCCCCACCCCACTCTCTTTTTTTCTCTTGCACTTTCCCTCTTTGTCTTTTCCTCCATCTCTAATTTTGCTCCATTTCTCTCCGTCTCTCTTTTCTTTTGCACCTTCTTCTTTTTCTCTCCTCTTTTATGTGCTTTTCTCTCTTTTCATGTGCATTCCCCTTTCTCTCCTCTTTTCCCCTTTCTCTTTCTTTCTTTCTGTCACTACCACATGTTGATCTCTGTCTCTCCCTCTCTCTCTCTCTCAGGATGGTAGAATACTCCCTTGATCTCCAGAACATCAACCTCTCCGCCATCAGAACAGTGCGTGTGCTCAGGCCGCTCAAAGCCATCAACAGAGTGCCCAGTGAGTCCCAGTGTGTTTGTATGTGTGTGTGCATGCACGTGTGTATGTGTATGTGATATGCATTATTATTATTATTATTATTATTATTATTATTATTATTATTATTATTATTATTATTTATAAGTGCAAACTTATTATTAATGATATAGCATTACTTATAGTGAGCTATGCTTGCAAAACAACATTTTTAAATAGGCTTGTACTTTAATATAGATGTTGACTCCAGAACACTGTTTAATGCTACCAGGACTACATCTATAGCAAACTTCCACTTATTCATTCAGAGTTCGCAGTTTCAGTTATTCACTTATTTTTTCTTAGAACCGAACTAATAATTTTTCGTGGAAACTGCAGATATCCTCCACATTTTTTGTGCTTTTTTTGTGGGAAAATATAATTTTTCATGCATTTTAGTGCTAAATTATTAAGGAAAATATTATTTACAAATTTTATAACATAAATTCAGATGCATTTCCATATAAAATATAACTGTATATATGTTTTGCTACTGTCCAGAGAACAGAAACAAAGCGCGTCTTGAGATGGTGAAATACCGCTGTACTCAGAGGCAGGAGTTCTGAAAGTAGCCAATCTGAGAATGTTATTCATTTCTCGTTGCTGCTGATTGGCTGCTCCCCTGTGACACATGTCGCGTGGAGCTATCTGCAGTGTTTCTCTGTGTTTTCGTCTTTTTCGTTTTGTTCTTCTTAAAGCCCTGTATTTCTATTACTGTAAATTACATTAGTTTATTACTGTATTTACCTGCTTATATCAAAGAAAATGACCGCATACCAAAGAAAACACACGTACATGAATTACAGTACAGTCTATACAGGGGTAACGTCTGTACTTTACATTCTAGCACTCTGGGAGCAGTTCAGTGTAAACTGTACAGGTACAGATTTACCTTTACATTTTCTTTAAGGATAAAGTTTAAAATGAAATTAAAGTGTTTTGGAAGCATATTTCACCATATCACAAATTCTCAGTTTTTCACTATTCGCAGGTGCTTTTGGAACATAATGTATGTCACGGTATATATACTGTATATATTTTTTTAATTTAAATATCCCATGTCATGGGAAATCGATATTGATAATAATTCATATTTTAAAGGACCATTGTAATATATTTCATACTTTATGAAGTCCAGGACAAAACAATATATAATTTACCAAATTATTTACCAAAAGTAATCATAGTTCTTTATTCACATAAACATTTTCTAAAATTCTGTGGGCGGCCTTGTACTGTGCCTCATTCAAAAAGCAGTCCAGACTTTAGTGAGAATAGTTGAGCTTATACTAATGTAGGCTGGATAGATGGAAATAGAAATGTGTTTAATGACCTCACATAAACAGTGAATTCAAAATACAACTTAATTTCCACTTGTGCATCATATGTAGTGGACACTTTAATTTAAACGATGTGCTCCATTTACACTAATAAGGAGTGTCCAGGCCTGGACTGCTTTCTGAAAAAGGTGCAATACAGGGTGACCAGTATGGGGTGCCATTTGTAAAATCAGCTTAACAATTTTAAAGGTGTCAATTTTTCACCATTTAGCACAATTTTCTCACATTTAGAGATAAATATGTTCAAAAAACAGTGTTAAATTTTGTCAATTTTAACTTTCTGTATAAATGTTAAATCTAAATCTAAAGGTTAAATGTTAAATTTAAATGTTAAATCTAAATCTAAATGTTAAATCTAAATCAAAATATTAAATATTATATCTAAATGTTAAATGCTAAATCCAAATGTTAAATGTTAAATTTAAATGTTAAATCTAAATCGAAATGTGAAATCTAAATAGAAATGTTAAATCTAAATCTAAATGTTAAATGTTGAACTCCATCTTGGTGAGGGATATCACAGCATGCAGTCCAGCCCCCTGCTAAGTAACAGCCAATTGTAATCATGGGGCATGGCCAATTAGTATATCTTCTAAACATTTAGAGCTCAACATTTAGAGCTAAAACATCCCACATTTAGAGTCGCCGTTTGTAAAAGTGCTAGATTTAAATCCGACATTTAGAGTGCAACATATAGATATATTTTTAACTTTTAGATTTAAGATTTAATATTTAGATTTAAGATTAAACATTTAGATTTAATATTTAACATTTAATTTTAACATTTAACATTTACGCAGCAAGAAAATGTACCAAAGTGTAACACTGTTTTTTTTTAACACATTTAGTGGGACTAATAAAGGTTTATTTTATCTTATCTGAACTTTAGTATCTTGAAGTTTGTTTAGGAGTCTGCTCTGTGTTTTGTTCTGCATTTGTTTCTCTGCGTTTGTGTTTCTTGTCCCTGTCTGGCCTTAAAAAACTCATTTTTTTAAACTGTCAATACTCAGCCCCTGATAAACCAATCAAAAATGTGAATACACACGCACTGCCGCAGATATTACAGATGTTTGAATTAGCCAAATTGCAATATGGGCTTTGGCAAGAAGCGAAGTGGAAGGCGAGTGGAATTAAAATAATATTTTTAGAAAAACAATCACACTAACATTGTGTAACAATATATAAATGAAGAAATAGTTTGGTGGGGGGTTGTTTGTGCATGTTTGTATTAGTGGAGGGGTGTTATTCATTTGTATTAGTGGAGGGGTGTTATTCATTTGTATTAGTGGAGGGAGTGTTATTCATTTCGAGGTTGAATTCTCAGTCAGTGTGGTCTAGAGTGAATGAGGTAGGAATCAAATGGTAATAGTAATAAATTACACTTTGTATGTAAGTCTATTACATTCAGTCACTGACCAGTTACTGAGACCTTTACATTTCGAGCCTGAGAATACCACTGATGTTGAACTTTAAACAATATGATGTTGAACTTTAAATAACACACTTTTTTCATCAGTTTGCAGAACTTCTGTGAGCACCAAGACCGCAGTGTGTGTATATAAAGAAAGTTCAACAGTAAGACCAGCTTTAATGACGGAGTTATTTCTGGGTGGTGTAGTTTCCTGAACTCAAATGAGCTGTAAACGCATCTCATAAAAAAAAAAGGAAAATAACACATCCTGCATGAGAACTGCATGCTGATGGAGGGAAAACACAGATGCTTAGTTACGGTCTAAGGTACTGTCATTCATTTAATATTGAGTTTACATCTAAAGTCATTTGCATTTATTGCCTTCTCACATCAGTAAAGTACACTGAAGATTGAATTCCAGCATTAATAAAGTATGTAAGCTTGTAACAGTATTACTGTTACCATTAAAATGTGCTAAAACTTACCCTCTTTGATCAGGAAGCAGTTTCACAGAGTAACAATGCCACTCTTACAAGAACAAGCTCCTCTGAAACAATGTCTAAATTAAAAAAGGCACGAGCAATCAAAACTTGCCATGGGCGAGAGGAATTGGTCCTTATACTCTCACTTCTCGCTTCTCCGGCAATAATCTCATTATTAATGTCTGTCAAGCAGATAAGACAATTCATTTTAACAAGGCACAGCTTTCTGCCATGGCTTCTTCCTCTGCAAATGGAAACACATGAGGCTTTTTGTAGCACTGCCGCCTTTTTAACAAGGGAAAGAGGAGATCGGCTTCAGCACGTTTGATCATTTTCAGTCTGGACGGCGGAAATTGTTTAAAAGTGAGTGTATTTTCACAGTAAATCTGTTCAATGTGGCCACAGCTCCACTTAATAGAGTAATGACCCACAAGGCTTTTGCGTTGACACTGGGGAAGCTGTCTAAAAGAGGGGGGGAGTGCGGGTGGGGGGAGTACCAATAAACATCTGTGCTGAATAAATATTCCAATTTTCATTTGCTTATTACCCAGAGTTCACCTCTGGACTTCCTTACATATGTCGCATAGTGAAGCAAACGGAGAGGTTTCAAGAAGCCAGTCTGCCGGACCATTGCTCTGAGATCCGACGCTTTTTATGAAGCTTCAAACACCATTAGGGCTTTGAAAATCATCATTACGGCCCGTGGTAATACCAGTGCCTGTCAGGCACTTTTTTCAACAACTTCTAATAATTAGTTCGAGCACCACTCAATTTGTCGCTCGTCAATTTGGGAAATTTGATCCAAGGCAATGCCTTTAATGTGTTGAGTTGTTATCCACCAGAACACAATTTCCACTCTAATTATGCCGGGTGTAATTACACCACCCTTCTCAGGTATGAAGAAAACTATTTTATGTAGTGAAGGGTTAGAGCCGAAAGGAGGAGGAGTTCTTCTGCATACATATGTGGGTATAATTTTATAAGATATATATATATATATATATTAGGGCTGTCAGTAGATTA
>JBBJLS010000134.1:30424609-30435495 GCA_037577275.1 Bryconaethiops microstoma | reverse complement strand
TGTGTGTGTGTGTGTGTGTGTGTGTGTGTGTGTGTTAAGGGTTCCAACACTGTAATGTCAACAAAACAAAACAGTTTAAAAACTAAAAATAAAATCAGAATAATCGATGCACAAACATGACAATAAACCATAAACACTTACTTGATTTGACTTGAAAAAAATCGTTTTTAGATAAAAAAATTAAAAAGTAGTAGCGTGGCCCCTTTAAACACCCCCCTGCCGGCGGGGAGGGGCAGGAAGGGAGCAGCGCCCGACTGCAGCCCGACCAGCAGAGAAGGATGAGGAGCATCGAGAGGAGCGCAAGAGGAGAACCAGTAAGAGAAAAATACCATACAGTGTGTCTGTGTGTGTGTGTGTGTGTGTGTGTGTGTGTGTGTGTATGTTTGTGTGTGTGTTAGTGTCAGTGTGTGTTCAAAGTCGTGTGTGTGTTTTGTATGGCGTTGCCATGGTGCTGGGCTTTTCTTCAACCAAAGCTTCAGATCTTCTGCAGATGTGCCTCGTGCACTGAGTTCTTATACCTTCTCGTGCGCTGCGTTCTTTTACCTCTGTTCCGTAGGTGGGGACCACATTCCAAAGTGTTGCCCTTTTAACCCTAATTTGTACCCTAAACTTGCGCAGAACTGGACCAAATAACACCCCCCACACACACCTTTATTTCTACCCCCCTCTTCTGTTCTTGCCTCCCTCCATCCCTCCATCCCTCCATCCATTCCTCCTTTGCCGATTTGTGTGATGAGGAGGGACCCCGGAGGCGCTGAGCTCAGCATCCTCCCACACAGCAGTTTTACAGCATCTCTCTCTATCTCTCTCTCGCTCTGTTTCTCTACGTTTTTCTTTTTCTCCTCCCTTTGGTGTTCTCTCTCTCTCTCTCTCTCTCTCTCTCTCTCTCTCTCATCCACCTTTCTCCTCTTCTCCTCTCTTTCTCTCTGTCTCCATCTGCTCTCCATCTTTCTCTCTCCCTCTCTCTTTTCCCTATTTTCCCTTCTACATTTCCCTCTCTCATCAATTCCGTTTTTTCCGGTGTCTTTCTCTCTCTGCCTCTCTTTCTTGCACTGTCTTTCTTCCCATCCTTTCCTCTTTTTCTTCTCTCTCTCTCTCCCCACCTTTCTCTGCCTCTTCTTCTCTCTCTTACTCTTTCTCCATCTTTCTCTTCACCTGTTCTACCCCTCTCTCTCCCTCTCTCTCCACCTTTCTCTGCTTCTTCTCTCTCTCTTCACCTGCTCTCTCTCTCCACACCTTTATCTTCTCCTCTTCTTCTCTCTCCATCTGCTCTACCTCTCTCTCGCTCTCTCTCTCTCTCTCTCTCACTTTTCTCCTCTACCCCTCGATGTCTCTTTTCCTTTCTACATTTCTCTCTCTCTTTCCACCTTTCTCATCTTCTCCTCTCTCTTCTTCTCCTCTCTGTCTTTCTTTTTTCTCTTCATCTGCTCTACACCCTTTCTATCTCTGTCTGTCTCTCTCTCTCTCTCTCTCACTCGCTCTCTCTCCCAACCCTCCACTCATCTCGCTCAGGTGTCCGGTGAGGGGGGACACCACACACTTTGTCCATAGGAATGATGGACAGGTGAAGACGGACAGGTGGAAGAGGCCGGCTGTGCTGTTTTCTCTCTCAGCTGGCGCATGCTGCAGCAGGAGTGTTTGGGCGGATCAGCAGCACTGCAGCAGAGAAGAGAGAGAGAGCGAGAGAGGCAGACAGAGAAGGAGAGGGATTTATTTACCACCAGATCAAGCCCAGACTGCCCCAGCAGGTGCAGATGGTGGCAGATGATTTGCCCGGCCTGATCGGACGCGGCTGCAGTTCAGAGGTGAGTCAATAATAACGTCTTTGCCGTGAACTGATTCTGGCAAAGGTTGGAGCTCTTCTGCTGCAGTGCTCCATCTGCATGCCACAGTTGCTGAGACCATATTTTATTTAAGGATCCTCAGTAGCCAAAAATAGTGTCTGTTTTGTGTTAGAAATGCAACTAGATCTGCACGATATGGACAAAATATCAGTATTGCGATTTTACTGCTGTGCATTGCAATAGTGATGACTTTAAGTGTATTAAAGGGCCCATATCATCACTTGTCTGCAATTGAAAATGCTTAAAGTCTCTAAATATTGTTTCAAATTATACATTTACATCCCCCATCTGTACAGTCCATATATTTAAACTAAGCTACAAAAACAGCCCATTTTCAAATAATAATTTTTGTGATGTCACAAACCCTGTGTCTAAATATGTCTCTTTATTCTGGCTCTTGCAGTTTAGCCCTGCCCATTTATGCATCAATTCACCAACACCCTTAATGATTAAAAACCAGACTTTTGCATTACATTAAGACCTCTGTTCATGAGAACCCCCAGTAACTCACCCAGACCTGTAATTGGTTAGAGAGTCATTAGCATATTGCAGCCTTTAGTGATATCAGTATTGCAGAGGCCGATATCGCAATAATGATTAGCAGATGATATATTGTGCAGCCATAAAGGCCAGTGGTGTTGACACAGAGTGTTGTCAGTGTGTAGTGTGCGTCTGTTGTGTGTATGAATATCCATAATGTGTTATGATACTACTGTATTTTTTCTTTTGCATTATAGGTATAAAAATAGTATTAATAGTGTGTTAAGTTTTTCTGTAGTGTATTACGATGTCTATGATGTGTTGCGAATGTCTATATTGTGTCATGAATGTCTATTGTCTAGTGTATTATAGATGTCTATAGTGTATGATGAATGTCTATTGTTTAGTGTATTATTAGATGTCTATAGTGTATTATGAATGTCTGTTTTGTGTTATGTATATCTGCAGCATGTCATGTATATCTTTAGTGTATTATGAATGTCTTTTGTGTCATAAATATCTGTTGTGTGTTATGGATGTCTATGCTATTCTGAAAATCAATAGTGTGTTATGGATGTATGTCTATAATGTATTATGTTGTATTTTGAATGTCTATAGTGTATATTGACATCTACAGTCTATTACGATGTCTGTAGAGTGATGTGGATGTCTTTAGTGGATAATGAATGTCTGTAGTGTGTTATTGATGTCTATAGTGTATTATGACATCTGTTGTGTTTTATGGATGTCTGTAGTGTATTATGGATGTCTATAGTGTGATACAGATGTCTATAGTGCATTATGACATCTAGAATGTAAAGTGATTGTCAGTAATGTGTTTTGGATGTCTATAGTGTATTATGGACATCTACAGTATATTATGGCTTCTACTGTGTATTATGACATCTATATTGTATTATGATGTCTACAGTGTATTGTGAAGGTGTGATATTAATGGTGTGATATGACTGTCTATGGTGTATTATGAATGTTGCATATTTTGAGTGTAATCAGTGTATGCTGATGTCTGCAGTGTATTATGGAAGTCCGTAGTGTGCTATAGTGTGTGAAAACATAGGATGTTGTTCAGTGCATTAATGCCAGTAATAGTCTTGTAGTGTGTTATTTGTGTGTTTTGCAAGTATTTTCACTGTGGTGTAAATGTGTTTAGTGTATTTGTAGTTTGTTAAAAATGACAGTAGTAATAATATAGTAAAGATAGTAGTAATGTAATTTAAAAAAATCTTGTAAAGGTGAAATGAATGTCAGTAGTGTACATAGTGTAGTATGACAGGTAAAAGTAATAATATAGTGTTGGACATGTGCCTGGTGTGTTAAGACCGTATTTCTTTGGCTAAGTGTGTGAAATGGCTTAAAAACAGTGCTAAATGAATATGAACTGTCTGTACTGTGTTATGAGTGTTTATAGTGTGTTCTGAATGGTATTAATAATAGTTGAGGGAGGAATCAATGCCTGCAGTGTCTGCTGTTATTGATGTGTCTGTGTGGTGAATGCCATTAGTGATGATATAGTGTTTTGTATATGTTTCAAGCATGTTTTTAAATGTCTGTAGTGTCTTATGTTACCACTAGCGATAGTGTAATGTGGTGAACAGATCTGTGCAAAAGTCTTTGGTACATATGCAAACTGTTTAAAGCCATTTTTCACATTTTTTGTGTGATAATGATTGTGTCTTTCTGCTAGCAAAGTTGAACACATGCAAACAAACAGGTGTAGTTGATCTTTTGTGAGTTAGTCAGGAATTCCGTTCCAGATTTCTATTTGATGCCCTCAGCCGTTGCTTCGATTTGTGAAATTCCATCAGCAGCTCCTGATTTAATTTAATGAAGTCAAACCAGGTTTCTGATGGAAACTACAAGAAACACATTGATCTACTGTACATAAAATCACTGTACTCTATAGTGTTATTTGTATTTATTCTTTTTAGTTTTATTTAATATATTTAGTAATATTAATGTGACAAAATATATAAACACTTTTAAAATATTATCATATATAAGACTTTTCAACAGTACTGTAGTCCCTTTGATCCAAGTTGGAGTATAATCAAATAGCAGCACCAGCTAGCTGTACATACTGTCCCGCATTGTATTCCCTGCCTCCACTCTGAGTAGCAAAAGCTTGTTCACAGTGATATTAAAACCTCTGGTACTAATGCATGCTGGGAGTGTTTCAGACCAATTCGATTGTAGGGCACTCAGGCTACGATTAGGTTTTACAGTGCATAATTGAACCCTGAAAGGAATGATGCATTTTTACCAAGAAGGGTATTGATCTTCCAGATAGATAAAAGCAAACATGGGGTGTCCCAGCAGAGTTCCACCTTCGACTACTTTGTCTTTTATGCATAAGCTGCAGGTACTTGTTCAGACTGCCATGAAGTCGAAGGGTGATTTCAGCATAAACTTGGGAGAGATGAGAGTACAAAAAAGGAGTTTGGTCTTAGATCTTTAAATATCTACATAATGAAATAAATAAAGTATAAAAATAATTCCAGCCATGCCACAAAGGAGTCTCATGACAGCTGAAAGAAAGCTTGTTTGTTTAAAGAGCATTTTATAAGCATACCTTTTCTCTGTTTTCGGTTGTAGGTAAGCCTGGATGCTTACCTGAAGAGCTGGAAAGTGTGAGAAGGCACCCTTTGTCCGCCCCTCCCTGTTTCACACTCGTCTCAGACGCAGCATGACGGTTGCCACGGGTGACCCTGTAGACGAAGCGGCTGCTCACCCGGGTCAGCCCCAGGATGTCTATGACCCAGAACCGGACCATGAGTGCTGTGAGAGGGTGGTCATCAACATCTCGGGCCTGCGGTTCGAGACGCAACTCAAAACCCTCTCACAGTTTCCAGACACTTTACTTGGCGATCCAAAGAAGAGGATGCGTTACTTCGACCCACTTAGGAATGAATACTTTTTTGACAGGAATCGGCCCAGCTTTGATGCCATCCTCTACTACTATCAGTCTGGAGGGCGGTTGAGGCGGCCGGTCAACGTGACTCTCGACATTTTCTCTGAGGAGATCCGCTTTTACGAGCTTGGGGAGGAAGCCATAGAGATTTTCAGGGAGGACGAAGGCTTCATCAAGGAGGAAGAGAAACCCCTGCCCGAGAATGAGTTTCAGAGGCAGGTGTGGCTGCTTTTTGAGTATCCAGAGAGTTCAGGCCCAGCCCGGATAATCGCCATCATTTCCGTCATGGTTATCCTCATATCCATCGTCAGTTTTTGTCTAGAGACACTGCCTATTTTTCGTAATGAGGACATGGACATGCACAAAGCTTACACAGCCAATTCCAACTCCACGACCAGCTATACGTCTACCTACTTCACTGATCCCTTCTTCATCCTGGAGACGCTCTGTATCATCTGGTTCTCCTTCGAGTTCCTGGTCCGCTTCTTTGCCTGTCCTAGTAAAGCAGGGTTCTTTGTCAACATCATGAACATTATTGACATTGTGGCCATTATCCCTTATTTCATCACTCTAGGCACTGAATTAGCTGAGAGCCCGGAGGATGGCCAGCAGGGGCAGCAGGCCATGTCCCTTGCCATCCTGAGGGTCATCAGACTGGTGCGAGTCTTCAGGATCTTCAAACTCTCGCGCCACTCCAAAGGCTTACAGATTCTGGGCCAGACACTTAAGGCCAGCATGAGGGAACTCGGGCTGCTGATCTTCTTCCTCTTTATAGGAGTCATCCTGTTCTCCAGTGCTGTGTATTTTGCAGAGGCGGACGAAGCAGACTCACAGTTTGTTAGCATCCCTGATGCCTTCTGGTGGGCTGTGGTTTCCATGACAACTGTGGGATATGGAGACATGGTACCCACAACCATCGGAGGCAAGATTGTAGGGTCCTTGTGTGCAATTGCTGGAGTGTTGACCATTGCACTGCCCGTACCTGTCATAGTGTCCAACTTCAACTACTTCTACCACCGGGAGACAGAAGGGGAAGAGCAGGCACAATACCTCAATGTGACTAGCGTCCCCAAGATGGACTCTACGGAAGACTTGAAAAAGAGCCGCAGTGGCTCAACCATGAGCAAGTCGGACTACATGGAAATTCAAGAAGCCGTCAACAACAGCAATGAGGATTTCAGAGAAGAGAACCTTAAGACTGGCAACTGCACCCTTGCTAACACCAATTACGTTAACATTACCAAGATGCTCACTGATGTATAGCTTTCTGGGTTTCTCATGCTAGGGGAGGGAGAATAGAAAACCTTTTGGGAAAGGATTATTCACCCTTGCATTAAAAGGCTTTAGAAGCCTAAACTGCCAGAATATCTGGAGAAGAGATCAGAGAACAAGCTATCGGAGGCAAAGGACTGATAAAAAGAATGTCTTCATTGCTTTTCCACCTTGTCTCCTCCCTCACCTGATATGTTTGGAAGGTAGTGTCCTGCATCCCTGTTTGTAAGTGTCTGCATGGACTTAGTCTTACCTGTGTTGACTGTTCCAGTAGTTCCAGTCAGTTCCAGTCCTGCTTGTTATGGTAGCCAAAACGTAGCCGAAACCACTAGAAACAACAGTAGCATTCAGAGAACGTTCCTGTACCCCTACCCTCCAACTGCCAACTAACAGAGGACTTTTCCTCTCCACTGGAAACCAGTCCAAAGAATTAGACCACCAGTTTCTGTCTGTGGCAAAACAACACAGAGGGAATGATTTTGTGAAGGAACAGAACAGAGAAGTAGTTTGTCTGTGAACATGCTAAAGCTTACTGCCAGCTCTGCCAGCTTTCTACGTGTGAAAACTTAAAGATGTTACATTCCTGGACCCTTTGGATAGAAGGCCTTAGTGCTGCCGTGCTCCGTTTGGCCCACAGCAATTGTTAGCTCCGTGCAAAACCTCTCTTTCATGGCCATGAGGTGGAGGGGTGGGTGCACACACTCCACAACCCAAGCCTCTCCATCCGTCACTTACATTAAGATCAGAATAGGGTGGGAAAGTGGAGCGAATGTCTCTCAGTGCATCACTTATTCATGGATGGTGTTTCTTTTCTTTGTTTCCTTCATGAGACGACTCCCCCCTCTAGTTGTTGTACACTAAGAATGTGCACTCCTGGCTTGCATGATGGAACTTGTTTCTCTCTCTCTCTCTCTCTCTCTCTTCTTCTCTCTCAACACCCCTCTTTGTTGTTCTCTCTTTCTCTCTCTGGCTTGTGCCAAGTTTTATTCCACCGAAAGAAACCTAAGAAGCAAGCAGGGGTAACTGTGGTAAATTGCCTTGCTGTTCCTCCTCATCGTCTTCATCCCTTCGAATAGCTAACATTCTAGCATGTCATTCTCTCTTGGCTCATCATTTATGTAAGAACTTCATAGCATTCCGTGTTTGTATGACATATCACAGCTGCTGTGTTTGGTCATCTTTTTGGGTTTGGGGTGAGTTTGAGGGGTCGGGGTTTAATATTTTACTGTGCAAATAGCTAGCTCACTGATACAGGTCACCAAAGAGACAACTCACTGCCACTATACATTAATTGCATTTTTATTATTATTTTTGTTATATGTATCAAACCGACTTTTTTCATGGTGCATTGTTGCTCATAGTCCGATGCTGGAGAACTTTGGTGAAACCTGTATGAAAAAAAACAAACAAAAAAGACATGCTTCCTTAAGACAGCTTTTATATGAGATAGGAAATATTCTACTGCTGTAGTAGTGCATGCATGGTAAACATTCCTTGTAGCATGCATGAGGTAAGAATAATACTTACTCACAAAATCTAGTAATAAGTATTCATATCTCTATCAATATATATATATATATATATATATATATTTTTCTCTGTGAGATTAACAGTATGTGCAATATATGAATAATCTGTGTCGTTTTTAAAGTTGTGAGGTTTTTGCATACTGATTTTTATGTTGGTACCACATACTTTGGAGTACTGGTGTACCAGTCCACTTTCAGGGTATAACTGCAGGAAGGTTGTCTGTTCCTCTGTTAGATTTAACATTGCGTATATGTGGTTCTATAGCGAGCGCCACATCTGGATATGGAGGGGAATGACGAAAGACAGCTTCGTCCTAACCACCCTTGAGTTTTTCCAATCAAAGCGACTTCTTGTCGGGTGTTGGATTGAGTCTCCTGGTGTCCTGACATGCCAGACACATGCTGAATAATTTCTAAAAGTCGAACAAGGGACCCAGAGTCAGTTGTGTTGGGAATAAGCGCTCTCTTTAAACAGCAATTATTCTGAAAATCTTGTGATATTGAGTAACATATTGTTGCTGTCAGAACAAAACCTTGTATCTCCGCAGTTCATCATTTTTGGGGTTTTGTGTTTATTTATTTACTTTTTTATTCACCTACATTGTATGCAAATGCCAGCTGCCTTTTTCATTGTGGCAAAACTAATAAGAAGTGGACCAATAGAAATAGTCTAAAGTGCTTGGAAAGAAGCTGTAAAGTTAAAATTTTGAGTTTTGTTCTGACATTCATAATCTAGTCGTGATGCAGTATTTGCTATAAAACTGCCCCCATTCTAAACATTAAGGGTGTATCTTTCTTGTTTTTTAGTATGAATTTTAACATTGAACAGATTAGCCTGTTTTAAGGTTGTATATCATTGCAGGCATTGGATGTCTGGTACCAAAACGGGACCCATGGAAGTCGACCTCCATGCTAACACTACCTAATTTGGATGTAATATAAACTGAAATGTTGAAAAGCAAACATGCCCAGCATGTCGTGTTTGACTGAAAGAGATTAGATTTCTACTAATTCGTTAAGGGACAAAATTCTTGGTGTTGGTCCACAGAAGCACAAACTGAACCCAGCTGTAAATGCCACTGCCTCGGACTGCGTGTTGTCCTGCCACTGCCTGTGTATGTAAACCTGTCTGCAAGAGGTTTATTACCCAGCTGTTTGGAGTGCTGGCTCTGGATTCCCCTTCTGATGCCGTATCCCAGAACATGGTGCTCTCGCTCGTTCTCAGTCTAGCGGACCAGCAAATATGGTAGAAATTTTTAGCTAAGGCTCCATCAGAGTGTTGGTACCACTTTTTTTGTATGGTTCACTACAAATGATGCAAACGTGCTCGAATGATCTGGTTATTTCAGCAGGATGAGGATTATGATGGGCTGGGTAATAAAACAAATAAATAAAATGTGTTTAGATTGTATCAATAATGTGTGATGGTGATGGTCTCTTCCTCAGTGTAGCAAAAGCAGCCAAGAATCCAGATGTCAGATGTGGTGCAGGGTGTCTTTTACCCTCTAATTCTGTGGGACACTATATTGTGATGAGATCTTTGGCCATATCACCCAGCCTTAGATTAAGACCAGAACTGTAATTTTCAGGCTAACATCAGTGTTGGTGTTGATTTGGATCAGGTATAGGAATGGGTACATTTAGGATTTAAGAACATTTAGGATGTTCTGCTCCAGAAAGGTATGTTGGTGATATGCAGAGGGCTGCATGCGACCTTCACTGATCCAATCCAGCATCAACCATTTGAAATCGCAGCTGTGTTAAAATGCATTAACACTGTAGAAACACCTATAGCAGCACCATTTGCCCAGGAGATTCCACAGATATCAGAACTAATTAGTCAGGTACTGAGAAAGGTCTAGTACCAGTTCTACATACAGAATCCTTTGTTGGATCTGAGAAACATGTTTCTGAATGTTAGCTAAAAAGTTAAGTGGTGAACCATTCAAATAAAGTGCTACTAAATGACGTTGAGCTCCAGTTCACTTTAAAGTGACCTCCAGCACCTCCAGCACCTCACACTCTGTAGCTCTGCTGTTCATGCTGTTTGCTTTGCAGTTCAGATCAGACTTGCTTTCTCGTGAAATCTAAAGGATTTGCATGGACTTGTGTCATGAAAAGACAACCTTCTTGTTGAACACATTCATTCCAGGTTGCTTTGTAGCACTAATAGGCCTTTTAAGGACCCAGGAGAAGGGGTCAAATGGTGGAGCCTATATATATATATATATATATATGAAAGTGCTGTGCAAAAGTCTTCATGGCCCCGTCTTTTCTTCATATTTTGTTTTTAAAGATCCAGACGTTCTTGTATTTTTAATGTAGTCTTGAGGAACAGTTCTCCAAGCTTCCTGAAGGACTTTCAAATTCTCTCATTTTCAGTCCAGTCCTTGAACCTGACCAGTTTCAGAGGAAAGTTTTTTGTTTGTTAAGCCACACAATGACCTATGTATGAGTCATTCTAGCTTAAAAAAGGACATCTAACTTAAGGCCTGAACCAGTGAAGAAACAGGGGCAGATAATTCCAGATGATCAGGCAGCGATCAGTATACCAGTGGTGCTGAATGCTGAGAGGTTGGAACACCTTTGTTGACACCTTGTATCTTTAGGCACTTTGCAGCCTCTGAAAAACTTTTATTTAGTCTACTCTGTATGCCAAGATACAGATTGACAGACAGAAAACAGTATTTTTGCTCCAACAAGGTGATTCAAAGCTAAATATAATGAGGGGTTGCTCAAGAGTTTTGCACAGTACTGTACATACATGTGTGTGTGTGTGTGTGTATATATATATATATATATATATATATATATATATATATAGGATAGATC
>JBBJLS010000134.1:30411692-30424509 GCA_037577275.1 Bryconaethiops microstoma | reverse complement strand
AGTCCAGGTCCGAGCCCCTAGTGAGTAAGCCAAAGGCGACAGAGGCGAGGAAAAACTCCCTCAGCTGGAGGAAGAAATCTCGGGAGGAGCCAAGATTCAAAATGGGAACCCGTCCTCCTCAGGTCGACCCAGAGAGAATAGAACGACAAATAACTGTGCAGTAACAGTGTGTACAGTAGTAGTCTGTGTTGTTATAGTATATACAGCACTAGAGTGTGTGGTAATAGTGTGTACAGGAATAACGTGTACAGTAACAGTATGTGCAGTAACAATGTGTGCAGTAATGGGGTGTCTGGTAATAGTTTAATGGTGTTAGTTTGTGTGAAGTCAACAAAGCAGTGGTTTCAATATGGGCTGTTTACACTTGATGAGGACAGTGTGGTTTTTCACACTCGGTCATCTCTCTCTTCTCACCCCCCCTCTTCCTATCCCTGTCTGTCTAACCCCGCCCCCCCTTCTCCTGTGGGGGAGGGGTGTGTGTGTTTGTGACTCATTTTTGGTGTCTTTAATTAAACATCTGTCTCTCCGTGGTCAGAGTTGCTTTAGGAGGATTTAGTGTCAGCAGTGTTGCTGCGGTCGTGCAACAAAAACATCTCCCTCACTCCAGAGCGAAAGGTGAAACGCAACTGATCACTGGTCTGATAAGAAACAAGAGGAAGAATAAATACATTTATACTTTCCATTTCTTACAAACCTGACAGACTGAGTGTTTTAATGAGTGTGTAATTAATTAACAACAAATAAACATTGTGAAAGTATATTACGAGGCTGTTTGAGTTAAGTGAAAATCTAATTTACATATTTAACTCAATCTCACATATTGCGCAGCGCTAATGTAGCTAACACGCAGTGGAGTCTTATACTCCACCAATTAGCATAGTGATGACATCATCACACAGTTTGTCCATGAATTTCAAATAGATTTAATTGTGGGTTTCAGTTTTATGACACATTTCTCTTGTTTCGGTAACTTTCTCTGTCTGTCTCTCTCTCTTTCGTTTGCTGTCTATCTCTGTCTCGTTCCCTCTTTCTCTTTCTTTCTGTCCCTCTCTTTCTCTCTGTCTGTCTCTCTCTCTCCTCCCTCTTTTCCAACTCTTATGAGGTTTCAAATAACAATAATAAAAAAAAAAATGTAATGTTACGGAAACCTATTTGACATTTGCACTGAAGTTACAAGGAGTGTTTCAAGCCAAACTGATTGAATGAGGCTCAATATGGCACAGCTAGTCTGAAAAGTGATCATTTATGTATTTCAGTCTTAATAGCACAGTTTCAGTTACTGTTTAATTCTTAAAGAGTAAAATTGAATTAGGACTGTTCTTAGGATTGTTTAGAAATTAATTAGGGCAGTTTTAGTAACTTGTTTAGTATTCTATGGTTAATTTTATTGCTTACTTTTAATGCATATTTTATCTTTGTGAAAGCACTTTGAATGACCTCTGTGTCGAATAATGTGCTATATAAATAAACCAGCCCTGCCTTGTCCTGTCTTGCCTTGCCTTGCCCTGTCTTGCCTTTACCTGCATTGCCCTGCCCTGCTTTGCTTTGGCCTGCCTTGACTTTGTCTTTCCGTGCCATGTCTCGAATTGTCTTGCCCTGCCTTTACTTGCCTTGACTTGCCTTGCCCTGTCTTGCCTTGACTTGCCTTGCCATGCTTTGTCCTGCCCTTCCCTGTCTTGCCTAGTTTGCGTCTGAGAAATAAATTAAAAACAGGAAAAATGTAATATAGTTTTTAAAGGAAATATTTTGTTGGATTGTTGTTTTGACGTGGGAGATCCGTCCTCTTGGAGGTGCAGTTGTGTGTGGGAAGAAAGTTATATCGTTTTATTACTAATTGATGATGAGGAGGTTCTTCAGCAGAGTGACATCAGAACTAACCCTGAAACCCCGAAACCCCCGGAGCCTCAATGCAGGTCAGCTGAATAATGAGAGAACTAGAAGAGCGGTGTTCGCTTTCCTCAGGCCCCGTCCTTCTTCTCTCTCCGTCTCTCTCACTCTCTCCTTCACTCTATCTCTCTCTCCGTCTCTTTCACACACACCCCCCCTCTTTCTCTGTCTCCCCCTCTCTCCAGCTCTCTTCCTCTTCCTCTCCATCTGTCTCTCTCTGTCTCTCTCTGTCCTTCTCTTTCTTCTTCTCTCCCTATATATCACCCCTTGCTGTTTCTCTTTCTCACCTCCTTCCCCCCTTTCTCTTCATTTTCCTCACTCTCTCGCTCTCCTTCTCTCTCACTCTCTCTCTCTCTCTCTCTCACTGATTCTATAAATGTCCTGTTCTCCTCCTTTCTATGGAGATCAAACTTCTGCACATTTTCATGAACATTTATTGTTTATTTGCAAAATTTAGCATATTGTAAAAAAATAACGTGCCACATTATGTTTCTTTATTTATTCAAAATTTGTTTTAACAAAACTTTAATTTAAATAGACTCTGCACACTAAAATGCCACACTGTAGAGCATGTTGTGCTGATGACGTGTAATTATTTTACTTATAAAATCAGTGATGCATGTATTTCAACCAGGGCTGCATATGACTGGTTGAAATACAATCACCTACTGTGATCTTTACATTTCCGTTTTAAAAGATATTGCAATGGTAATTGATGTACAAAGTACATACTGACTCCATTCCTGACTTAGTTGTGCGGTATCACTTATTAGCACATACTGTTATGCTACCACATTCAGGTTTAAGCATATTAAACTTTATCTTAATTAGCGTAATTAAGTATTGCTTACAAAACAAACAAACCAGGGGCTCAAATGACACATAAAATTAATAAAACTTGTATGAATCTCATATTGTTGGTGCCCAAGCAGAAATGACTGTCATGGCTTACAACATTTTTGGGATCACTCTGATTCTGACACCTCCCGGAATATGTTTCCTCGCTATCAGCAGCTGTTGTTCACCTCTCCCCCCAGCAAGTACCTTCTGAGGAACAATATGCTGCACAT
This sequence comes from Bryconaethiops microstoma, assembly GCA_037577275.1. Taxonomy (NCBI): domain Eukaryota; kingdom Metazoa; phylum Chordata; class Actinopteri; order Characiformes; family Alestidae; genus Bryconaethiops; species Bryconaethiops microstoma. The sequence continues at coordinate 30,421,552 of JBBJLS010000134.1, read as the reverse complement.
ATGAGCTCTCCAAGATCCCGTTTACTGGGTTAATTAACCATCTTCCATTTTCTGTTTGTTTTTTTGAAGGGTTCATCCAGAATATATCACATCCCCCTTCAGTTTGGGACTATTCAGAATTTAGCTCATAAGTCCTCTCTTGTTTCATTTGCAGGTCTTGGAACTTGGACATTTCCTCTATGTGATGGTCCTGGGAAACTAGGAGTTGGAAACCCGTTTAGCAAGCTGACTGCCACTTTGTTCTAGCTGGAGGTCTGATCTCTCTGGATGAGTGTCAGATGACTGTCCAAGCTGGAAGGATGGATGTAGCCTTAGTCGATTTTGAGGATATGAAGGACATAAACAGGAATGTAGACGAGCTGAATGAGCCAGACTTTCCCAATGAGAAGACGGCCCTGGCCGTGGATATGACAGAATGTGGACCAGGTACGAACCACATGTGCACCCTGAGAGTTTCCCCCCACAAGGAGAAAACCCTCGGAGTGCCACCGTCACCTGTGTTACCCACTCATCCCAGGAGAGGACGTGCAAGCTGTGCAAGCCTGATTTCCAACTGGAAACTTTTACTAAATAGCGAAGGGACTCAAAGCGAGACCATATTTAGCAAACTGGCCAAAGAATGTTGCGAGGATCTGTTTGTGGACAAGAGAGGTCTTGATGATGGTGATCAGAAAATAATCATCAACATCGCCGGCCTCCGTTTTGAGACACGGCTCAAGACACTTGACCAGTTTCCAGACACTCTGTTGGGCGATCCCCTAAAACGGATGGGCTACTTCGATCCAATGAGGAATGAATATTTCTTTGACCGCAACCGTCCCAGCTTCGACGGAATCCTGTACTATTACCAGTCTGGGGGGAAGATCCGTAGACCCGCAAACGTCCCCCTGGACGTCTTTGCGGACGAGATCATTTTCTACGAGTTGGGAAATGAGGCCATGGAGCAGTTTCGGGAAGAAGAAGGCTTCATCAAAGAAGTAGAGGTTCCTCTGCCTTCCAACGAGATCTACAGACAGTTCTGGCTGCTTTTTGAGTACCCCGAGAGTTCCAATGCGGCACGTGCTGTGGCTCTGGTGTCCGTCTTTGTGATTGTCATCTCCATTGTCATCTTCTGCATGGAGACTCTACCTGAGTTCCGTGAGGACTTGGAGATCTTTCCCACGGTGGGACTGCCTTTCAACCAGACAAGCGATGTGAGTTTCCCCTCACTTTCTCCACCAAGTCCTACCCCAAAAACCATCACCTCCACCTTCTCCGACCCTTTCTTCATCATCGAGACAGCCTGCATCATCTGGTTCTTCTTTGAGCTCAGTGTACGTTTCCTGGTCTGCCCAAGCAAACGAGAGTTCTTTAACAACATCATGAACATGATCGACATCATTTCCATCATCCCGTATTTTGTCACTCTGGTGACTGAGACGGTTACGGCGACCAACAGCTCCTCAGGAGGACAGAATATGTCTCTAGCTATATTGAGAATTATCAGACTGGTGCGGGTCTTCAGGATCTTCAAGCTTTCACGCCACTCCAAAGGTCTGCAGATTCTGGGCCAAACACTCAAGGCCAGCATGAGGGAACTTGGACTACTTATCTTCTTCCTTTTCATTGGAGTCATCCTCTTCTCCAGCGCCATCTATTTTGCTGAGGTAGATGAGCCCAACACACAGTTTGTCAGCATCCCTGATGGGTTCTGGTGGGCTGTGGTAACTATGACTACAGTGGGGTATGGGGACATGTGTCCCATCACACTAGGTGGTAAAATGGTTGGCACTCTGTGTGCCATTGCTGGAGTGTTGACCATTGCCCTTCCTGTGCCCGTCATCGTCTCAAACTTCAACTACTTCTACCATCGGGAGACAGAGCAGGAGGAGAAGCAGCCGACAGCTGACTCTACTGAACAAGCCCTGAAGTCTGGAAGCAATACAAAACATGGCAGCTCTACATCTCTGAACAAGGTGAATGGCAACTGGCAGAGTGACAAATCAAAATACTGATTTTGATTTACGCCATCAATTCTGACAGTCATGCGAGTGTAAGAATGAGGAATGTGGGACAGAATTATTTGTTTTGCACATTAGTAATGTGTAATATTTACAATCACCCTGCAATAACTTGTAATTGGTCCACTCTGTTACACTGCTCCTCAAATTTTGTAAACTCCTTACATGCCATCCATTTTCCGAGCTGCTTTTCCCAACCAGGGATGCAGGGAGGATTGCTGGAGCCTATCCCTGCACTCATGGGGCAAAAGGTGGAGAAATGCCATGGACAGTTTGCCAGTCCATCACAGAACTAATGTTTGACTTTGGTAACTTTTTAACGAAATAAGAATGAATCTGCAGCTGTGTGCACTTTCCCTATGGATATATATATATCTTCAACAGTCAGCTTCAAGTTCATAAAAGTGTCTTACTTGCTATTAAGAGCAGATACTGATTAGACACTAAACTATTGTTAAATGATGGAAACTCTTTTCAGGTGCGTTAAACACCTAAAATGTTTGAGTTCTGACAGGTGCTGAGACTACAATAATGCAGTACAACAAATTGGGCTTTATGCCCAAGGTCTTATCATTATTACTGGTATATAACATTTAAGATTGTTTTCTAATTAATTTTGAGATGACTAATTTTGCTCATTATTCACTCTAAAATTATTTGGCGAAGCTATAACCTCAAAACAGAAAAAGTTGGGATAGTGTGGAAAATGCAAATAAAAAAGCAGAAATTTGTAAATTTTCATTTGTTGTTAATATACATTCATTTGTTGTTAATATACATAGATTCCTGCATTTCTGGCCTGCAACACATACCAAAAGTTGGGATGGGGCAATTTAGGGCTAGTAGTGACATGAAACATTATAATTGTAAAGAATAGTAAAGAATCACAACGATGTGATTGCAAACAGATGATGTCAACAGGTGGCTGTAATCATGATTTTCTGATTTGCGGTTGTAGATGTCCCCAGATTTTGATAGAGGATATTAAAAAAGCATTTATCTTCTGCATATAACTTTTGAAAGATAATTTTGCTCTTTCAAAATTTAACAGCAGACTGTCAGTAGGGGTGTAATGCACATGTTTTCAGGCTTAATATAATTTTTTATTCTTATATATTCTATGTTTAAATGTTATTGATTATACAGAGCTCTAATTTGGTTCCACACAGACTAAAATAGATAAATAAAGGTTGCCCAGTGGCCATCCAAGCAATGGCCCTATCATTGGAGCTCGATCCCTGGAGATGGCACAGCCATCCAAACTGGGAGTCTAGAAGCCCATAATTGTTGATCCAAAAATGTTCAACATGATGTGATGGTGTTAGCATGTGCTAGCTTTCACCCTCCTGTTGTATGTAATGTTGTTTAATTGGGAGCTGGGAGATTCTCCCCAGAAGTGGTGAGAAAACTGGGAAAATAAATAACTAAATCAATAAAATTGGAACTTAGTTTCTAATCGACTGCACTGGTGTAGATCAATAACAATAGTGTTCTGCCAAATTTAGTAGGGGCAGCACGATACCACTTATTCATGTCAGACACCGATACTGATATTGTAAATTCTAGTCCAATACCAGTCTGATGTCGTCTGATACCAGTACCAGTTATTTTCCCTCTCTTCATTAACTAATCGGTTAATAACACTATCTGAATCTGAAACGTGTTCCCTACATCCTCTAGGGGGTGCTGTGTACATTATAAAATTCTGCACCTATATAGTGCCCAATGTGTCCATTATGGAGTTCATTATGGAGTTCTACACACATGGCTGAATCTCCAGCAGCTCTTTGTTAGACATGTTTTACACTGTTTGGTGGCAGGAGTCTGTATTTTAAGTGCACTATGTAGGGAGCAGGGAGCCATTTGTGAAGCAGTCCTGCTGCCCATCTGTGTTACTCTTGTCATCATGTGTGTATTTCACTTTACGGAGCGTTGATCAGAGTTTAGTTCAGCATTTACAGTATCGTTCTGCCTTTTTTCCAATATCAGATTCAGTGATTTTGGTACACCTCTACTATTCTGATGCCATTCTGAAATCGTTAGACTCTTAACTGTCATCCATTGGTGTGTAAGCCATACATGAAAGCAATTTTTGTGAGTAGCAGATTTTAGGCTCATCAACCCATCTGTGTTGCATAATCTCCGAATTAAAACATGAATCATCACATAATCCCTTAATTCCAGCAGTTCATTAAGCCACTGTCTGTAATTCAAGGCCAACCAAAAAACAACAACAAACGTAATTAGTCTGAATAAAATGAGACGGTCAGTTTTACTCCTATAGTTTTGGAAAATCTGCATCATGTATTTATTATCTTGTACATTTTATTCCACAAAGTTTCTTTTGTTATTCTTATTTCATAGCTGATGAAAGCTTATTATGCCATCCTGTAAATGTATTTTATTCCAATTCGTAATCATTTTCTAAGACACTGTACCTTACATCAATCAGAGCTCCAAAATGAGAACTGCTGCGAGATGACCATCATCTTTGTACCTTTATTTTATTCTGTTGTTTATTTGTACAACTATAAAAGTGCCTTCCACTGCAGATGTGTTACCCAGCAGATTGTTTAAATGGTGCGAGATCTCTCTTTTGTCTTTTAATTAATTTTTGTGTATTATATATATATATATATATATGTAATTGTTCATTTCTTTCTTGTCTTTGCCTCCATGTATATCTGTCCAGATCCAAATTTTGATGTCTTTCATCTAGTAGCAGTAAAACAAGGTGACTGGACTTTAATGTTATTTATTAAATCAGGGGTTCCCAACTTTACATCAAATACAAGATCAAATGTCTAGTGTTGCTCATTATGAGATTATTATCAGATGCTTTCCTTAATTGTGGGGAATGCCACCAATTTCTCTGCATAATTAAGTGGTTAAGATGTAAACAGAGAGATTCTGCATGGTTTTGAGGTGGTCAATTTGTTCAGAATGGTGGTGAATGGAAAAAAGGATTGCACCGCCTGACACCTGAGACGTTGCTCAACCAGAATTTTGAGAAGCGTTTGGTCCTAAAACTAAACCCATTCATGGTGGAGGGATACATCTAGGGCATCATAAGGAAAAATAGTCCACAAAGAAAACTTAATTAATTCAGATTCTCCACTACTTTACCATCATCAACATCAGTATAAACACTCAGAGACACGTGGAACTTTGCTGGGGGTCGATAGTGAATAAAACGACCATTGTGTTGGAGGCATCTGGTTCCATTTACCACCACTGTAAAGAAATCTAAGTTGTTTCTCTACAGTGAATTTCACATTAAACTCACTCTGAATGTTCTGAGCACAAACAAGTGAAGGATCAAGTCAAGCCAAATCAAAATGAACCATTTGTTTGTTTTCTTCACAGTTCGAAATTATCTAGGAAGTTTCAGCCAAGGTTCAAAGAAATCAGAACTTTTCTGGTCTTATTTTTTATTGTTTAGCTTTTACATCCATAATAAACAGAAAAGACCAGTTTTCTGCCTAGTGCCAATCTGTGAAGTGTGTCTTGACTCTTGATCTATGTATACAAAAGGAACCATACTGTGCCTAAACTGTACTTCGACAGCACGGAACTTGCAGCATGCTTTGATTTTCCAATGTATCTCAGCTCACTTTCTCTCCCCACAGTTTATGGCTGGTTGTCTTCCCAAAACCTGTCCAAGTTTTTCTGTCAGAGCTGCTTTTGTTTTCGTGGTCTTTTATTTTTTATAGTCTTGTTTGAGTTTTTCTCTCAGTGTTGTTTAGCTGTGTAATGAAAACCTAACCCAGCTAACTTGTTAGTGATGTCCTAGTACACCTTCACATTTCTCACAACATTAAAAATAACTTTGTTAGGATCTTAGAAAACTCCCACTGAAAATAATCTTTAGCCCAAAAAAATAATAATGCTTGTACTTTGCTGACTTTTGATTTGTTAATTTGTAACAATTGTTGTTTTGTCGCTCGGACAGTAAAAAAAAAAAAAACGGCCTCTTTCCGTGTTGTGATGACAACATTTTGACCAATCAAAAAGCAGTCAAGCACTTCGGGTATGGCTTGGGTACGGGTCACTTTATTTGTAATGGAAAAATATTTTTCATGGTACGGCACGGTTCCTTGTGCCAGTGGAAAAGAGCCAAAAGGTTGTCCACTACTTCTACAGCTTCACCATCAGAACTGAACCCAGCTGTCCAAAAGTTTGTTTCCTTCATGTTGAGCTGAAGCCTCATCCTCCCACTGCCTTCCTGGTTTTCCACTGAATGTTAGCACATTTTAAAGATGTTTCAAAAACTAATTTAGAATCCCTGATCATCTTCCTCCAGTCCTGTTTCTCTTATTCTATGTTCAGCGAGTTGAATAAGAATGGAGATATTAGGCAGCCTTGTCACGCCCCGTCTATTTATCCATTGTTTGAAGCTGTGGTTTAATGACCAGAGTCCTGGTATGGTATTTCTGTTACAGAAAAAGGCTTTGCTGCTATAGTCAATTAAGTATATGTATCTTCCACTATACATTATTGAATAACCATTTTTTGACATATTTTTATTTAATTAGATGTACTTATTTTGCTCACTTTAAGAAATCACATTACATGTATTTTAAAATATTGGTCTCTGGCACCCAACAGGTGCTTAATATGTCAATTTGGGGTTTAGCCACATGTCCCTTCTGAATATAAAGTATACTGTTTTGGGCAATTAAGCTAATATTTTGTCACATAGTGCATTATATTGGGAATATAGAGCCACCTGAGATTCTGCATCAGTTCATTTTTCTTCATTGTTTTGCAATGCCAAGAAAAAAAAATCTTAAATAACAAAATAGTGGCTTTATAACTAACTAACCACCACAAATGTTTTTGCAGTGTAGAACTAAATGTTTCATGATCTGATGTTTGCGAAGTCCGGTCACCTTCATGAATGAATGACATGAGTGACAGAAGACTTTCATAAACTTGAATAAAAGGGATATTTCAGTATTTCAAATCCTCATTTCTGTCTACAGCATCTGTTTGCTCCTGGTTCATTACCATGATTAATAATTTCTACATGCTTTCTTAGAAGAAAAAAAAAGATAACTTGAAAAAGTTGTATTATAGAAGCCGATGCCCATTTTTGAACATTTCCTGTCAGTTAATGCTTATGTTCAAAAATGTTCAAAAAGCTTAATAGTTTAATGGGGTATTTGTAAAATAAACTGTAAATTTCCAATCAGTTCTGAATAATGTCCTCTGAGTGATGTCCCCTGAGTGTTGTCCTCTGAATGAGACTGAGTGGCTGTGCAGTGGTACAGTAGTATATATATACAGTACTACTGTACCACTGCACAGCCATTCAGTCTCAGTCTACAGGGGTGTGGTTCTACTGCTCAAAACATTTTGAGGCTGAGCTGGAGGACCTCAAAAACAGGCTGAAATCACAGTTTATTTGTGACTCCTGGCTTCTTTAACCCTTAGAACCCTGAGGATATTTTCCCATTTTTGCATTGCTTATTCTTTTCTAGGATTTTAAGCCTTAAACAATGTGTAAAACTGTGTCATGTCTTTTTTGTCAGCACAACCAGCCAATATGCCAAAAAATATTATTATTTTTTATTTAACTTTTAGGACACAAATGAGCCAAAAATCAAAAATCAGTAAATCAGTTTATCTCTCTCCAAAATTTCTGTTTTTACTGTACAAATCCATAGATGCAATTAAATATTTTGGAAATCACACACACATTAGAATTATAATAAGGGACTTTAAAAAAAGTTTTAAAAATGAAACTATGCACAAATATTTACAAGTAAGTAAAGCAAGTATGTTCCAGGAATTCAATTATATGCAGTTTACAGACACCTTCAAAACTGTCAACACGCCTCTTACACTTCCCAGACATCACACACAACCCTTCCGCACACCACCACACTCACAAACACTCCTTCTACATACTCAACACTCACACACACCTCTTCTGCCCATCCCCACACTCACACAAACCCTTTCCACCCACCACCACACTCACACACACTCATTCCATGCACCCCTACACTCACACACACGAGTGTTCGGGCTTCTCAAACATTGTTTAGTCCACTTGTTTTTACGAACATAATTTATTTTTTTTAATCGTTATTCTGACTTTTAAAAAACACAATTTTTAAAAATCAACACCATTTTTAAAGTTCCAAAAGCCATAAGGTTTACACTCATGAAACAAAGTTTCCTGTAACGTCTGAAGCTCCACTGTCGACCCAGAGGCACAGAGCCTCCAAGTAAGGTAAAACTTTTATTAATGACCATGAAAGTCGGGCTGTGCTGGGGGTTAAATGACCCATACCATGGGTAAATAAAGTCCCCTTGCTGTTTTTTTAAATGAAAGAGTTCAATGCAGCCCATAAACTTTGATAAACTCTAAAAATTAACTGTTGTTGCAAAACTAACCTGTTTTTACGTGGCTGTTTTTGTGATGTCATAAAAAAACACAATCACAATAAAAAAACAGGGCATTTACATTTTTAGTCTTAAGCATTTTAGCCCCTTCCATTTGCAAGGTGTTTCTTTAGTCTGCTTTCTGGATTAGGCTTAATACAGGGCAGCCAATCAGAAAAGAGTTCTGCATACAGTATGTCAGTTTGTCAAGGTACAGTAACAGAAAAACAATCGGTGTAGTTCTAAGAGATAAAAAACAGTTGGAAAATGATCACGTGGGAATGAATTAGGACTGTTTTGGGTTCATAAAACCATGGAAATTTTATAAGTAGTTTTGTAATGGACAGAAACAACACAAAAATATAGGGTATGGGCCCTTTAACATATTGTTTCTAGGGCTCTATTACTGGTGACCCAGGTAGGTTTGGTGTCAAAATAATGTGTGAGTGTGTGTGTTTGTGTGTGTGAGTGTGTCATCAAATTCTGGACATATCCCGCTTCTCTAGAACCCCCCTCCCAAACATTCTACACCCACCCCCCCACACACCCCCAACCAACACACACCCACTCACACACCCCAGTCATTGCTGTTATATAAGACTCCTCATTAGCTGCAGCAGTAACTGGCTCATCTTTCACTGAAACTCGAGCGCCACCTCTTTTTCCCCTCCATCAGAAACCGAAAGATCACAACACCTTCTTCGCTTTCTCCATCATTCCATTCTTTCTCTCCATCGCTCTATCACTGTCTCACTCTCAGACAGAGGAAGGCACCTGCTCCTGCTTGCTCAGTCCCTCAACCTCAGTCTGTTTTTCTACTCATTTGGTGGCACCCACATTTTTTTTTTTTTGTTAAAATTAATTGACCTTCCTTCTTTTGTTTATTCATTTTAATACCCTCATCCATCCACAGAGAGGACAGAGGACAAGGAATGAGGGCATGTAATTGGACCAGCCCAGTGTCAGTGCAGAAAATGAAATTATAGAATTTGCTTTATGGACCAGATTTATTTTATCTTTTTTTTTTTTTTACATACACGACAAAGTGGTCCAAGGTGTGTTGGCCCACTGGGAAAATGCCCGGTATGCCAGATGCATTTTGATCACAAATATTATTTTTTCTGCGGTTTATGAACACGTTGGATAATGTAGCAGGAATGCTTTTAAAATTCGAAAAATGGTAGTAAGTCCAATATCAGTTTTACTGGTTTTACAGGCTCAAATTATTCTTCAAAATCATTTTTATGTTCGATACAGTTGTTCAGTGTCCTAGAAGTATTTTCTTGTTAAACAATGGAAAGTTGTTCAGTGAACAGCAATAAATGTAAATGTATATGTCAAACAAAACAAGTTTCGTTTATAGCCGAGAGCGAGGAGAGACTGGAAGTTTGTATGTTGAAAGAGTGACGTTCTGTGGTGTTGGTTGGGAGTGTGTTTGAGATATTCCTGTGTTGATTGCCTGTGTAT
>JBBJLS010000134.1:30391022-30406504 GCA_037577275.1 Bryconaethiops microstoma | reverse complement strand
CTGAGGTTTGAAAAGTTCATACAAATAGAGAGAACAATAAGTACGACTTTTTTTGATAGTTCTGATTAACCCTTCATTGCACATGGTTGTGCCACCTGACTACTTTCCAGTAGAGTGTACCATCAGTAGTGTGATCTGGAACACTGAGCAACACTACTTTTTGTCTTGTTAAAAAATAGATACCTTTACAACATGAAAGAGATGTCAGGCTGTCGCTGTCTCTATCACTACTGGCCCAAAACTCTGCTCTGGCATCAGGTAGCACAACTAGAGCGAATGCAAGAACAATTCACAACACAACGGGACAGGTTGTTGAGTTTTAATGTGGAACAAGCAAAACAACTCACACAGCAATGAATAAAACTGTTAAATAACTCTCTCTGAGGGGTTAAATCATTTGTATTTAACTTTTCACAGCCTGAACGTTTTATAATCTGCACTAAACCACAGTAGCCGTAAAATGCATCTTCAGCCTGTCAGGACATCCATTTGTTTTAGACTTGAAATGTAATTTTTCATGAAATTTTGAGACATTTGAATTTAGTCAGAATTATAATTCAAAATATTTCATTGGATGCATGCATCATTAATGTGTAATTATATAGTTATAAGGCATATTTAATATAAAGAGGGGCCAAATATCAGATCACTCCTACAGTTATTTAAACACACACACATACAAACACACATACACACACATGCACAGCTTCAGATGTATGTGTTTGCAATGTTGTGTGTATGTATGTGTATGTATTTGGTCCCTTTTATATCAAATATGCCCTATAACTATGTAAATACAATATAAACCAGAGTAGTTACATTGTTACATTGTAATAGTGTGTAATTATGTAGTTATGAGGCCTACTTAATTTAAAGAAGGGCAAAATATTGTCTCACCCCAGTTATTAACACACAGACACAGACACAGACACACACACACACACACACACACACACACACACACACAAACACACACACTGGAAAATGTGGGGATTCCTCAAACTTTATAAGAAACTTTTTCTGATTGTGTGTTTTTTCATCTCCAATTCGTATCCCTGCATACCCCCCACCATACACACACACACACATCCTCCGCGTGGATGTATGGACTCAGTTTCCATAGCGACGGCAGCGGGTGGTGGTGCAGTCTGGGCAGACTGTAGACGGAGGAGTGAAAGGAGAGCAGATGTGCCGGCAGCGCTGCACACAAACATCAAAGAGTCTAATTTAGAGACATTACAGAAACGCCCACACACACACACACACACACACACACACACACACACACACACACACACACACACACACACACACACAAACTATCACACACACACTCACTAACACAACACACAGTAATACATACACAATTAGTGACACATACACACTAATATATACACAAACATATATACACATACAAACACACACACACACACACACACACACACAAGTGAATGAAACAAGAACACTTAACTCCCCCTCCTTCTATCCCTCTATCCCTCCATCCCTCTCTTTCTCTCCACCTCTCTCTGCCCTCTATCCTCCCACCCCTTCTCTTTTTCTCTCTTTTATCCCTCTCTCCTCATCTCTTCCTCTCTCTCTATCATTCACTTCTTTTCCTCCTTCACATCACTCCATCACTCTCTCACCCTGCCTCCCACCTTTTCATCCCAGTCTATTCTTCACTCTTCTTCTCATTCCTCTTATTCCTATCTCACTTCTTTCTCTGCCTTTTCCTTTTGCCTTGAATCTTTCCTTCCTCTCTCTTTCTTTCTCTCACTCTCTCTCCTCTATCCCTGTTCTTCTTTTTCTCTCATCATTCTTGTCTCTCTATCATTCCCTCCCTCTGTTTCTCTTTCTCTCTCTGACTTTCTCTCTCTCTCTCTCTCTTTTCGCGCTGACGCCCCCGCACACCCCGTGGTGAGCTTATGGCAATCAGGGGTGGGCGGGGACCGGCTCGTTAAATCACTACGGTAACAGTGACTGACGGTCGGGTATGAGTGTGTGTGTGTGTGTGTGTGTGTGTGTGTGTGTGTGTGTGTGTGTATGTCCGTGTGTGCGTGCGGGTGTGTGTGTATGTGTGTGAATTTCTGTAAGTTCATGATCAAACTTACCTGCATTAATTACTCGCACAGTCCCTTCCACCATGGGATTGTGTGTGTGTGTGTGTGTCTCACCACATGCACTTAACTGTTTGTTAACACGTTCATATTGTGCTGTAGGACGGTGGGAATCACAAGTGATCTATTTTTAGATCAGTTCAGTTTCGAGTGTGTCAGACCAGCCAATTGGCCTGTGTCTGTGTGTGTGTGTACTACCCACAAATTAAGGTTTTCTACAACATAGCCGCAGTCACACACTGGATTACACTAAACCCCCACAGACCAGGGGCCATTTACAATCAGCCGTTACCCATTGAGGCATGAACTCCGTAAGACCTCTGAAGTTGTGCCATCATACAGTATTGTGCAAAAATCTTGAGCCCCTCTCATTTAGATTTTGCTTTGAATCACCTTATTGGTGCAGAAATACTATTTTTCACCTGTCAAACTGTCTCATCTTTGGCCTATTGAGTAGATTAAATGCAAGAAATGGGAACAAATTTTTTCGGTGACAGGCTGCAAAGTGCTTAAAGATACAAGGAGCCTAGATAAAGTTTTCCAACCACTCAGCATTCAGCACCACCAGTATACTGATCGCCGCCTGTTCATCTGGAATTATCTGCACCTTTTCTTCACTGAGCACTGTTTGCAATGTGTGGGGTCGGGGGGGTGGGCATCATCCTGCCATTACGGAACAGCATCTCCACGAAGGGCTGAACTTGGTCCTCTGCTGTGTTACAAGGGTGTAGGTAAATAAACCCAAAAAATGGAGAGACATAGTTGCGATGACATAGAAGGACCCGTTTGCTTCCTTAAAGAACCATGTGGAGAACTTGCATGGAATGCAAAGATTCTTTACCAGTTTCTTGAATCTTCATTTTATGAAAACCATGAAACCATTTTCTCTGGACTATATTTTTTGTATATATAAATTTGCACTGCCCTCTTGGATTAGTGTCTGAGTTGGACTCACTTATTTACGGATAATGAAGAAAAAAGCCAGACGTCCAAAAACTGTAATACAGACTGTGTATGTGTTAGATTCTATTAATGGCTTCTTGCTATTGTAGTTCATTTAAGGTTTGTTAGACTAATTCCTCAGATCCTGGTTTCACCAGATTTGCTAAAAATTTAAGCATCTGTAGATAATCTGGGAGAGTTCAGTAAAGCTGGACCTCCAATTGGTTATGCTATTGTTTTGTATGTGTAGATCCAACAGTTCAAAAAAGAATTCTTTAACCCTCAGCACCTGATTGACATACTGGAATGTCAGAAGCACAGTGCAGGTATAATGTCATTGTATACAAAAGTTCTTTCTTACCTAGAGGTTCTGTGCCTCTGGGTCAACAGGTGGAGCTTCAGACATCACAGGATGCTTTGTTTCGTGATCGTATACATCATGTAGAATCAGAGCTCTTGTAAACACTTTTTAAAAATATAAACTTTATTTTGACAAAAAAGTCAAAATAACACACAAAATGTGTATAAGTGTGGGGGTGGGTGACAGAGATGTGTGTGACCATGGCGGGGGAGCAAGCGGTGCAGACAGAGAGGAATTTTTGGAACAGACTTCTGTAACTTGTGATTGTAAATATTTGTGGATAGCTTAATTTTTTAAAACATTATTTTCAACATTCCTTATTATAATACTATCATGTGGATAAGATTTCCAGAATGTGTCATATATATGTTGCGCACCATGGTGGGTTGGTGCTCCACCCAGTGTGAGCCCCTGCCTCATGCCCACTGACCCCAGGATAGGCTCCGGATACCTGCGACCCCACTGTGGAATAAGTAGTTACAGAAAATGAGTGAGTGAGTGAGTGAGTGTGGGTAATATGTGTCTGTGGATTTTTGCAGTAAATATGTTTTTATTGTAGTTCTAGAAAACCACCTATGTGAAAACCACTTCACTGTCCTTGAGAAATGTACCCATTTCACTTGGCTTAAGTTCTTTCTTTCTTTCTTTTTTGCCAGGTGAGACATTCTGAGTGCAGGTCCGAGTAAGGTGTGGGTATTGCGTGATGCTGTTCAGCAGGGATGCTGTTCATCTCTCTCCGCACCCCTCATTCTCCCCAGCAGCCCATGTGACCTAGTGCGGCCCCTCAGGCCTGGGGTTTAGTGCCCCATGAATCCTAGTCCGGACCGCAGCAAAGAGTGCCTCCCACCAAAAAAGCGGGAGTCCCGACAGGGTTCATCTGAACAGCGTCCCCTGGAAGACGACTTCAAACACCCGGCACCACTCAGAAGTCGGCAACAATATGTGTCCGAGAGCCGGGAAAGTGGTGGAGATTCACGAATTGATAAAGATCTTCTCCCACCCCCTCCACCACCCCCACTGCCACCACTTCCCCTGGCACTGCCATGGCAGGTGCCCTACCAATCCTCTATTCACCACCCGTTCATGCCTGGCCAGCCAGGAGAAAGACACGGGTCCGGGTCACCATCTTGGAGAGACAGTGGAAACGAACCTCCACCAATCCCTCATCACTCCCGCTGGCTACGGGGTAACATCTCTCCTTTGGGTTTGCAACCAACAATCTCTGTGCCTACCTTCAAGAGTGCTCATGCAGTTGAGTCCAGGGATATGTGGCCCTATTTCAGCCCCTCGAGGCGAGAGTACAGCTCCTCTCTCTTCTCTTCCCATCACTTTTTCCCTCAACTCTCAATGTACCCCCCTGATCTTCTCCCAGACAGCAGGTTCAGATATCCAAGCAGGAGGCCCAATGGTCTGGATGGCCCAGGCAGCAGACCTGAATCTAGTACAAGACTAGCTTCCAGTGGAGACTGTGGAAATGAGGCCCGATCCAGACTGAGTGGTGGCTCCCATTCCAATGGTGGTAGGAAGAGGCATCACGAAGATCCAGGGCACAGTACCGGAAGGGACACCCTGTCCCAGGAGGGTCCGAATGCACATTCCTTCCTACAAGAACTAGACAGGGACCTTGGTACTCTGGGAATGCCCAAGCCTCCCAATCCCCACACTTACACCTCTGACTCACGGACAGGAAAGGCAACGGCTCCTCATGAACCTCCTGGTGGAAGTGCCTCCCAGACTGGAGCTCAGATCTACTACTCCCTGGGGTCGCTGTACCAGAACCCTCCAGCACAAACCAATCTTAGCCCCTCAGGTCCCCCTCCCTCTCCTTTGAGGAATTCCCAACACTCTCCACAGTCTCAGCACAACAGCCATGGGACAGATCAGGAACGGAAGCGTTCTCCAGGGTCCTATCGTCCTTCATTTTCAATCCTCAGTGGTCCTGACCCACCCCCAAGTGCAGTCCTACCTCATTTCGCCAAGGGTTCCCTTATTGAGTTGGCCGGCGGCCGTCTGAAGAGGGTGGAGGAGCTGAGGACAGAGGATTTTCTGCACAGTGCCGACACCTCACCTGAATTCCACCTGAGTACCTGCACCATTCTACTCATCTCGCCTGGCCCCACAGACGGCTTCAACCATCTGCAGGTTCTGCTTGCCGACCGCAACACTCAGGTAAGTTCAGCAGACATGTATGACATGTACAAAGATGACAGGGGGCACACTGAGTACCCTGACCCTGGAAAATAATCAAACAACCCAGTGTTTATACAGAACTTGCAACTCTTGGAAAAGAAGGCTGCTGTTATTGTTGCATTCAAAATGATGAACCCCCTAAAGCTGTAGGTCCTAAAACTGGTGGATGACCTACTTCTGTGATCACATGAATAGTTATGTGATCACAAAAGCAGTTTAAACCAACTTCAAACTTGCACAAAATTGTTTTTTGAATTGCAACAACTTTTCCAGATACCCAGGAGTGAGTCAGATGTTTATGAAAGGGGCTTTTCGTCTAGCATGGACAGTGATCTCACTTGAATAGTGGTCACCAACCCTCCTCCTAGAGATCCACAGTACTGGGTAGAAGTCTTGAGCCACACATCAGTTCTTCCTATTTTGCTTTGCATTAGCTTGTTGGTGCAAAAAACATTTTTTTTTCTGTCAAAATGTCTTATCTTTGGCACATTGAGTAGATTAAACGAAAGAAATGGGAACAAATGTTTTACTACGACAGGCAGTAAAACATCTACACATAATTATGTTTGTGGAGCCCCTGAGCTCAGCCAACATGTATTTTGATCATCAAAAAAAGTTAGGGATAGGGTTAGGGTTAGGGTTACATGTGGCCAGATAACAGAGATAGTTCAATAATAATAATAATAATAATAATAATAATAATAATAATCATCATCATCATCATCATCATCATCATTATCATCATCATCATTATCATCATCATCAAATTATCACAGGACCTGAAAATAACCTTGGTTTTCACTATAATATTGAAAATATGTTATTTGTTATTTCTTTGGTTCTCCTGCATTTGCTGAGGTCCTGCTGGCTTTCTGAAACCTTCCCACCATTCAGTCTCTGAACTTGTGCATTTTTTTAAACGATGTAACTCACAGTACTGCATTGGATATAAATAATAAAATTATGAGTCATTTCACCTTATTCAGTTGCTCGCAGAGGAATGAAAATGCACTCCTTTGGTACATTTACAGTGTTTGACGTGTCTGAAAAAGGAAATTTGTCTTTTGCTGGTTAGCACAGCACATCCCTCATTCCTAAACCGCCAGCAGCTGTGCATATGTGTGTGTGTGTGTCTCAGATCTGTGTTCTCAGTTTTTTCTCAAGTTTTAGGAGGAAAAACTACCCAAATTTATTCCTCCATTTACATAGATGATCAGGTATTATATTCCAACATTAGTGTTAATGATGTTAATCAATAATAGAATCAAGGCAACAATGAGTTTTGAGCTTGTCTGCATTACAATAGAGGTGTTTCCTTTATTTTAGCTATGTTTAGATGTTTATAATCTGAATTGAAGTCCTGGTCAACCGCTGCCCAACTCCAGTGCATGACTGAAGAAGCAATCATCAGATGACAATATAGTACTGTGCAAAAGCCTTGACCCACACTTTTCTTTATATATTGCTTTGAATCACATTATTAGTGCAAAAACACAATTTTATTCCTTTCAAACTGTCTTATCTTTATATATATTTATTCAATGACAGGAATACTGTGTTTTACTGTGTCCCAACCACTCAGCATTCCGAACCACCAGTATACTGATCACCCGCCTGATCATCTGGAATCATCTGCAAATGTTTCTTCACTGTTTCAGGCCTTAAGTTACATGTGCTTTGTTATGCTTGAATGATTCATACATAGGTCAATGTGTGGCTTCACAAACAAAAGACAGTCCTCTGAAACTGGTCGGGTACAGAGACTGGACTGAAAATGAGAGAATTCTGAAAGGAAGCCTGGAGAACTGTTCCTCGAGACTACATTAAAAATACAAGAAAGTCTGGATCTTTTGAAGCAAAATATGAAGAAATGAGTGTTGGCTCAAGACCTTTGCACAGTACTGTTGGAACATCTGGGCACAAGACAACATGTCCTTCAGACCAGTAAGACTTCACTTTTTAAAATTATTTGTGTTAAAGTATGTGTTAAGACATAAAGATGTAGATGTTCTCCTCAGTGCTCAGTGAAGAGGAGGGTCTTTAGTCTCAGCAGTTCTGATGGTCAGGAGAGGTTTGTTCTACAACCTTGGTTCCAAAGCTGATAAAAGTCTTGATGCAGGTCTTGGACATTTGACAAAGGGTGGATGGATTTGGGCAAAGGGGGCAGTTGGCTGACGCTCTTGAGGGCTGAGTGCTGCTGCATTCTGGATCATCTGTACAGGTCTGGTGGTCTTTAGAAGAATGTCAGTCAGGAGCAAGTTACAGTTGTCCAGTCCAGTGACTAAGGAGTCTCAGTGATAAGGAACGGACAAAGTCTCCGTGATAAGGAACGGACAAAGTCTCCGTGATAAGGAATGGACAAAATTAAAAAGTTCCTACAAATTGGGAGAATTGGTCATATGTTTCCCAAACAGAGTTGTTGTATCCATATAAGTGGACTTGGCAATTTCCAAAGGTGGCATGGAAGGAAGGGTGGCAAAACATTCATCCTCCCCCAGACCTCCTAACTTGACTCCTGTAGAGAATTTAAGGTGGATTTTGAAATTCTCCAGTAGAGGAGCATTCATTGCCTTGTAGATGGTTTGAAGATGGGCCAGAATACTGCAAAAGGCTCATTACTGCTTACCCAGATTTCTCAAAGCTGTCAGCAGCAGCTTAGCTGTGCCATTTGAATACATTTTGTCAGTTGTTCTTTGTCAGTATTTGTGTCAGGTTCAGACCAAGATAGACTCGAGCATGGAGTACAACAAGCAGCAATACTTACTCTGTAAATCAGCAGAATACAAAAAAATAGATGCTAGAAGAGTTCCAAAGCCAAGGGAAGTCTGACAAGCAAACAGTTCTGAATCGTCATCCAAAATAACAGCGTCCACGTGTACAATCCAAATATGGCTGGCCGTGCTGGACTGCGAGCAAATGTTTTTCCTTTATACATAAAGTGACCTATACCTGAGTCGTACCTGAGTTGCTTGACCAAAGGGCTGAAAGTAGCATGCAGTCAAGCTGACTGCATCACTTATTTCTGACTGGTCAATATGTTGTCATCACTGCATGGAAAGAGGCCATTGTTTTGTTTTGTTTTTTACTGTCCACGCAGAGCAACAATGGAGATACAAACTAACAACTGGGAAGTCAACAAAATACAAGCACTACTATTTGTTTGAGCTGAAGGTATATTTTCAGTGGGAGATTTATCTTTAACACTATGAGAAATGCTAAGGTGTACCAGGACATTGCTAACAAGCTGTGTGGTTTAGGTTTTTGTCACACGGCTAAAGAATGCTAAGAGAAATGATGAAAACTCAAACAAAACTATAAAATATAAAAGACCACAATAACAAAAGCAGCTATGACCTAAAAACTTTCTGCAGGTTGAACTCTATGGGTGCGGTTTTGGAATGATGACTGACCATAAACTGTGGGGAGAGAATTTAATCAGAAATGCTGTTACTAGACTGAGATACATAGGAAAATCAAAGCATGCTGCAAATTGTGTGCCATCACAGAACAGTTTAGGTACAACATGGTTCCTGTAGACTTGTGGAAAAGTACCTCCAGTCAGAATCCAGTTTTACTGAATAAGATACAACAGAAGCTTAGCATGCATGGAAAGTTCACGTCCATTACTTAGAGTCATGTCATTACAACTTGTGAATTAAACCCATGCACTAGGAGTCATTTTGCGGAAGAGGGTCGGAGTCTAGGGTTACTGTTCTGACAGTTTACCCTCTCAGTGCCCCCCAACCACAACTGGACTGGAGTACTGTCAATTTGACCAGTACCATTGGACCACTGGCCAACTGCTGCTTGATCTGTAATACAGAATCACTGTACGATGTTTTTTCAAAAGCATACACACAACTCAACCATTAGTCATTGTTTTGTGACCCACCCATAGGTCAGCAAAACTTAAGACTCTCCCTTCACGCTACCAGTCAAACAAATCTTATGTCGCCATCAATCTCCACCTCACCCCTGCCAACACACTTGTGATTCAACGGAAACTGGGGGGCAAAATTCTATTTTGTTTGATATATATATATACATATATTTTAGCTGGTTCCCAGGTGCTCCACAGTCCTGAATGTTGATAATGGACTTTTCTTCCAATGTGTTGTGCTTATTCTTGGTAACTTTTTGTTGAGTTTAACCCAAACAGGCAAAGCAGAAGTGGTCTGTCGTTGTAGTGCAGATGTATTATAGCAACAAAAGTGAAAGGAAAAAGTGAATTCAAGCTAGTTAAAGCTAGTTAATTTGCACATTGGGGTCTACTTAAGACATCAGTGTGGCCATTATTAATTCTAACACTTTCCTGGCCCTCTGACTGATGGCACTTCAACCCTCATGTTATGTTCCTTTGTGCTTGCGGTCAATTTGACCAGCTATTTAAACGAGCTTTAAATAAAGCATACATCAAGTAAAGCCACCACAGCATCAACGTTCCTGTGGAAAACATTTTTTGTAGGAGTGTGATTCTCACACTCCTACAGGAGTGATTAGGTTTGGTTATTTACCTAAAGCAAGGGTGTTTAATAAAGATTAGGAAATACCATATTACAGCATATTACCCTCAGTATCATCATTGTCAAAATCTCTAAAATGAACTGTCCAATACTCAACCCACTCTGGAGAACATTTGAAAAAACCCGGAATTAATATATTTTGATATGACTACAACATATTCATAGTATTTGGCAGTTGTTTATGAGAGAATTCACCTAGCAATGCATCTAATGTTGAACACACCTTAGTAACAATTGTTGGGAGTTTGTTTATTTATTTATTTGGGCCTGTTTCTGCCTTAGAGGCGAATCTGTTCTTGGTCTTTTATTGGCAAGTGCTGCATTTTGTTACTCCATGTCAGTTTAGTAGTACCTGGCATTGCTGACAGTCGAAGCTGTTAGCTTAACAAGTTTCTAATCTGTTGGTTTTTTTATTTTTGTTTTTTGGCAGGAATTACTGACCGTTTTAGAGGAGTATCCATTTTTCGTGAGGGACCGTGGGTGGTCTTCTTGCAGCCCTCAGCGGAGTGCCCAGCTTTACAGCCTGCCCTGCCGCCAGCTGAGCATAGGTGATGTTTGCCTGGCGCTGACACCAACACCCTCCTCAGCCAACTCCACCTCAAACCCCGCCCACTTCCGGGCACCACGCGGGCACAGCCGTGTCACCACCAAGTCAGACACCACGCAGGTCAGAGCACAGGGGTTGGAAAGGATGCCTCCACCTCCAGCGCCTCCACCCCTTCCATCCACCCAGAACCCTCCATCTGATTTGCAGAGCCAGGAGAAGCCACCCCACCGGAAGAGACGTTGGTCGGCCCCCGAGCTGCAGGCAGGAGACGGGACCTGCCTGGATATACCTCAAGGCTGCAAACAAGTCAGACAGCAGTGAGGCTATGTTCACATTGCAGGGTCTAAAGTTGCGCAAATCCGATTTTTTGGCCTGAGTGGTCTCAGATCCATGTGCTCATTGTGCATATTCTCCTCATTTATGTCAGCGGTTTTGCTTCTAACACCACACACATGGAAGAAACAAAGTAATTATAAAGTCAGCAGCTACTGGAAAAGTGCACATGTCCAGAGAGCATCAAAATGGACAAATGGGTCTGCAGAGATACCTCAAAGGAACTGGACTGAAGATTTCATCCACAGCAATGAAGCAAAGTGCATTTAAAACACTAGGTTAGCTAAATTAGTGAGCGAGCATAGAGAGTACAGACAGATAATGCTCTTAATGGTACTCAAGTTGTCTCTCACTGTCTCTCAGTGTCAGGGTTAAAGTGAATATCTGGACAAAAAAATTTGGTTTAAGTTTGATATGATATTAGTATGACAGCTGAAGGAAGTAAGAGAAAGCAAAGGCTCACAAATGAAGCTAGCATCCATAATGTTCTATAAAGTTGATATTTCAAATGAGGTTTTATAAAATGAATTTCCAGAAAGAAGTTCAAATAAAATTTACATCCAGAATGAAACTCTAATCAAATTAATGACCAGAAAGTTCTAAGAAAATATTAAGAATGAAATTAATACTTAGAATGTTCTATTAAGCTAATGTTCCAAATTAAATTCTATAAAGCTAATAGTCTCATTAAAGTTCCAATAAAATCTACAACCAGAACAAAGTTCTGTAAAATTAATATCAAGAATTTCCTACCAATTTCACACCTAGAATGAAGTTCTATGAAGCTAATATTTCAAATGAATATATATCTAGATTCAAGTTCTAATAAAATGTACACAAAAATGAAGCTCAATAAACATATTATTCAGAATGAATTCTAAAACTTTACACCTAGGGTGAATGAAGTTCTTAAAAATGAGAATCAAGTAATACATTTTACAAATTGGCAGTTCTCTACAAAACAAATTTGATCAATTTTGTTCTCAAACTCCTGTGAAAAAATATTTAACTGCTCTGTAAATGCTGTTGTTACTATTCAAACAAAAAAAGTGATGAATATGAAAAGTGGGACGGAATTGGATCTGAAAAATCAGAATTGAGCAGAAAGGTCTGTAATGTGAACTCTTCAACCCCAACCTTGACCTTAACCTTGACCTTGACCTCGACCTCAACTGGTCACCTCATCTCCAGTGGGACCTCATGGCACACAAGCGGATTTTACCGAACTCGACTTTTATTTGTGACCTCAAGGTCACTCCAAAAGAGCCTCGAGAACCGGCCTCCCTTCAAACGTTCTATCGGCTACACGGGTGTGGAAGGGAGGATTGTAGGGCGTGTTGTGGGCAGGGTTTGGGGGGGGGGGGCGGAGGAGAATAGACGTAATGCTAGTGAAGCCCAAAATGCGCAGCGCGACTGTCCAGTCTGTTCGTGAGACAATCAAAAGCACCTGTCTTTGATGCCACGTGGTTACGGTTACCTGTCTGTTCTAGTAACGGTCGCCTAGCAACAGTGTCCTCTCTCTCTTCAGGGTCAAACTTTTCGATCAGTATTATAAAGTAAATAATGTTGGATGAAAAAAAGAGAATATATATAAATATATGAATATATCTTACAGTTGTTCTATGAATATGCTATAAATATATATATATATATATAAAAGAACGTAAAGTTAAATGGTTACTTTCGTAAATGCAGTTTTTTTCGCGCTTCAGATCCAACTGGACGTCAGTCTGTCAGTATGACAGTCTGTCAGTCTGTCAGTTTGTCAGTACAGCAGTCCGGCAATCTATCAGTCTGGTAGTCCAACAAACTGTTAGTCTGGCAGTTTTTCAGTCTGGAAGTCTGTCGATCTGGCAGTCCTTCAGTCTGGCAGTCTGGCAGTCAGGCAGTCCAGCAGTCCATCAGTCCTTCAAGCAAGGTGTGAATGTATCGGCGACCTTTAGCCAGGCTTCTCAACGTGGGGTCAAAAATGCTGGTTCACCTGAGCATTACACTCCAATGTGTCCTTGCAAATGAGAGAAAGACACTAACGAACGAGAAGCAAGAGCGCCCCCTTGTGTTTTTTCCACAAAAAAAGTTTTTAAAAAAATTCCAAGAGAAACGGTGCTAAAATGACATATTGGAAAGTGATGCTTCAGAGAGCGCATTTGACCTCGCAACGTGCTTTCATTTATTTTTATTTTATTACTGTTCATTTGTATTTTTCCCTCTTTTTATCTTTCTGTATGATTGAGAGCAGGGAAGAAAAAAACTTACGGAAAGTATTTCAAACTCAGATACGGGTATTCATGCTTAATCAAGCACACTCTTTCACTTTAGTTTTTTTTTAAAGCTTCTCTTTTATTTGTTGTTGTTGTATGTTTTTTTTTTTCAAAAAAAAAACAAAACAAAACAGAATGTTATTTTTTTCTTTATAAATGTATAGCTCTAAAATTGTATATTTTTAAAATCGTGAGACTGTAATACAGTGTTCGCTAGAAATAAAAGAACGCTTTATAGATTTATACGGCATGAGGAGTTTATTGCAAGACATTAACAACTGATTATTGATTAAATAAATATAACATGGAAATCTAGAACAGGAAGAAACTAGAATAGCTTTATTTTAGTCTAGATTTTTAGACTAGAAAATAATAAGAAACTTAAAAGTTACTTTGGGAAAATAAAAGTTAATAAAAGCTTTTTTACAACATAACAACTATAAATCAAATCTTTAAGGACAAAGACACAGAAAAAGTACTGGCACTTTAAGAAGGTTGTGAACAAACATGCTACAAACAATGACCAGACACCTGAGGGCACCAGTTTGCAGTTAGCAATGCAAACTTCCAGGCCATTGCCTTTCATTTATTTTTAGGAACATTAGCATTTTTGACAGAAATTTTCCTTTAAAACAATGACTGTTGGTTAAGTGGCTGGAAAGGCAAACCAGTACTCTTGAAGCTGGTGTGTGTGTGTGTCTGTGTGTGTGTATGTGACTTTGTGTATGTGTGTGTGTGTGTGTATAAGACATTGTGTGTATGTATGTATGTGTGTATACAGTGTCAGACTGACCATCTGGCGTATCTGGCATTTTCCTGGTGGTCCAACGTGCTATTTGTGTCGACCGGTTAGTTAGTCAGTCATTTATTTATTTATTTATTTATTGGCCTGATCGGCCCATAAGACTCGTAGATCAGAGGCTCAACGGACACTAGTCCCAATCAACTTATTAAACACCACCCTCCTTTCGCTTGGGTCCCTGTGCTTGTGTAATTCATTCGTCAAAAAAAGTCAGCACAGGAGTTTGTTTCCTGTCGACCGGCCCCTGAAACAGTCCTCTGCGTCCCATTGGTTCTTTTCTTTACTGACATGAGACTGGCCCAATCATATCTTTAAACACCGCCCCCTTTTGGCTCTGTGCCAGTGTGCTGTGTCCGTGCATCCAGATGGAGAGAGAAAACGTAAAGGAGGTGTAGAGAAACTGCGAGAGAGGAAAAATGGGCAGTTCAGGCAGACGCTGCCAAATGTCCAAAATTGCAGACATTTTTGCCGCGGAGCCTTTATCCGCTGATGATGGTGACGGTGGAGGCAGTGAACCTGCGGCAAGCTGGACTGCTTTCACAGCACTTACGAGTAAAAAAATTCATTAACCACCTTTGATAAATCTGTGCCATACAAGACAGTTAGTGGTGGTATAAACTACCTGTTTGAAAAGTGGTGATAACACACCACTAAAACAATTATTTTAGGGCTGTGCTAATGACAGTTATGTACGCCGGTAAAATAAGCTACCGTCAGTATTACCGCTAGGAGAACGGCTATTTATAACACATTGTGTACACTTGCTAAAACAATAGACATTTAAGTTAATTCTTTTATGTATTCCATGTTGAACTAAGTCATCTTATTGAAAGTAAGAACGTTATTTTTTTAACCACCATTCATCAACATTAACAGTGAGACAGCAGTTAATGATCTATTATTGGTTGTGGCGTGAACTTTTGGGGCATGGTGTAAGAGGCAGCTTTTCTGTAGGTATTTATGAACAATATACAGACATGAAAGCCATCCACACTTTTTAAAATTCTCTCTCTCTCTCTCTCTCTCTCTCTCTCTCTCTCTCTCTCTCTTCTTTCTCTGTCACACATGCACACATACAGAATGCCCTCTCTTTGTTCCCAAATATTCATTAAAAGATTAAATTGCATCATTTTTGACTGGGTGAGCTTACAATTTATTGATTACTACTTTGTATAATACTACTTTTATTAAATACTACTTTGTTGGTATACACATTCATGGGAGCGCAAAGATGGGTGATATGCGTATTTGTGTGTGATGGGCAGTTCTACCCCAAAATGCCAGGGCAGTTCTACCCTAAATTGTGTATGCATGCATGTATGTATGTATATGTGTGTGTGTGTGTGTGTGTCTGTGTGTGTGTGTGTGTGTGTGTGTGTGTGTGTGTGTGTGTGTGTGTGTGTGTG
>JBBJLS010000134.1:30371040-30390922 GCA_037577275.1 Bryconaethiops microstoma | reverse complement strand
ATGCTGGAATAGAAAAGGTTCTTCCCCAAACTGTGTCCACAAAGTTGGAAGCATGGCATTGTCCAAAATGTCTTGGTGTGCTGAAGCATTAAAAATTACCCCTCATGGAAGTAATGAGCCATCTGAATTCAGTAATTAAGAGGTGTCCCAATATTTTTGTCCATATAGTGAATGGTGCTAAATATATCTGTGCAACATTTCATGTGCACAATTAGCTCAGATGCTGCTAATGTCCTTCCATGTCCAATATCATACAGTACAGTGCAAAAGTCTTAGACACATGCAATTTAAAACCTGCTAAGCAGTATATGCTTTTCAAAGTGAATACAGTAAATAGTGATTTTATTTGTCTGTGTTTGCTTAATCATTCCTCATGGAAGCCCAGTATTACATTTTCTTCTAGCCAGCTCATTAAATATCAAAATCTTTATTATTTAATTTCTTGTTTGTTTGCATTTACTCTAATATTAACTTGTGTATTTGCTGGGAGAAATCCCTCACTGCTCAGAGTAATGGCTTTAAACAGTTCATGCGTGAGCCTAAGACTTTTGCCCTGTACTGTATATAAAAAAAAATCAACAATCAGGCAACTTTTTATTCATCCCAGAATCTCAGTCTGGCTTAAACAGGAATACATGTGACACACTTGCATATATTATCATGCACAAAACACATCCAATGTTGCATTGGTACTGGAATACTGTCTCAGTTTCTGTATTTTTATAGCTTGGCTGTAGATTTATATTCAACTGCTGTTTGCACATGTAAAACACACAATACATTCCAGTATTGTGTTTGCTCTCCACTTGACTGCTGATGCAACATTTGCACAGATTTTGGATTTAAAATAACTCTTGTACTAAATTACACATATTTTACTTATAGTTTGAAGTTATATTTATATTTTATTTATATGTGTATGCATCTTTTTGTTAACTGTACAAAGCCTCATGTCATTGTAAACATAGCTGAGATGACAAAGTTGACTTTGATAAAACTGTTCTGTTAAATTTCCTCTAATTGTGTGTGTTAGGGGCGGACGCGGGGACAGGATGGGTCGTTACGGCAAAGACACTGAAGATCATGACTACAGGGACATGGACTATCGCGGCTACCGACAGGACAGAGCAGCCCCAGATGGAGGCTTTGGTCAAGACAATGGTTTAATCGAAGACCGGCAATTCAGGCATGAGAACAGTACGGAAAGCCTGCAGGATTTCCCAGCAGCCCCCTTCACTGAGAACCGGGCGGCGTTCAGACAGAAGGGGGTCCGCGGAGGCGACAGCAACCGGTGTGGTAAAGGCTTCCAGCAGATGCCCTCACGATTCCAGCAGGACGAGAGGCAGCATCAGTTCGAACCTGAACACGAATCAGACAGACAGGACTGTCAGCCTTTCAAGCAAATCCAGGCAGATAAACACGTCCCGCGCCAGACAGAGGGTAAAGAAGAGTGGGGGAGGAGGGGTAACAGGCAGAGTGCGTCTTCTCAGGAGCAGCACGGCTCAGGATGGAGCGCGGAGGAGGAAAAATACTCCAGAGGCCTCGGCCAGAGGAAGGTGTGTCCATACAGCCTATTTACTGTACTGAACCATCCCTCATTTCTCCGTATTTTGCTACCAGAGATCCAGTTGTATTTTTAATATAGTTGTATCTTTATACAGTTCTCCAGGCTTCCTAAAGGACTTTCAGACACACTCATTTTCAGTCCAGTCCCTGAACCTGTTCAGCTGTTTCAGCTGAATGTTTTTGTTTGTTAACCTGCATAGTGACCTATGTATGAATCACTTCAGCAGAACAAAGCACATCTTACTTAGGACCTGAACCAGTGAAGAAACGGGTATAGATGATTCCAGGTGATCAGGCTGTGATCAGTATACTGGTGGTGCTGAATGCTGAGTGGTTGGAACTCTAGGCACATTATCTAGGCACCTTATTTCTTTAAGCACTTTGCAGCATGTCACTGACAGTCTGTTTGACAGACGGAAAATAGTATTTTTGCACCAACGAGGCGATTCAAAGCGAAATATGGAGAAACATGGACTGTGTGAAGACTTCTCATCACAAAAAACAGCTTAGTCCTGCCTTTTTACATAGAAGATTCAAAACAAGGCAACCAGTCAGAATTGAGGTTATTTACGTAGATCAGTCTTATGGACACAGTAAAAACAACAGCCTGTTTAATTGTAAGTGATAATGAGAGGTTGGAAATGGTCTCGTTAATATGAATTACGACTCTTTTCACCTTAGGGGAAAAAAATAAATACAGGTAAAATGTGTTAAGTATTTAAATTAAACAAGTTGTGTGATCTTTAAGGTTAATCTGCATAGATGGATCAGTACAAGTGATAGTTTGTTGAGAAATCGAATGTACCAGTGGTTCATTCAATCATACAGTTTCAGTGTAAACTAATTAAGGTAAACATCAAACACTAAACATGTATTTTATCTATAGTCTGCAAAAATAATAAGTTTCTCTTTTTTTGCTGTGAAAATCCACATAAAATATTTAACTTGCACACTTAAGTATTATAAAAAAAGGTAATTAAGAAATGTTTTAAATTTACCTATAAATATTTAGAATGACAAGTAAGTCTGTTTCTGGCAGACTTTTTACGGTAACTCTGTCTGTGCTGCTTACGTGCACACGTCCCACATTCACATACTCCTTCCGCCCACCCTGCACTCCCCTTTTTTAATCAACACCATTTTCAAAAATTGACACAATTTTTGAAGTTTCAAAAGACATTTTGTGTTTTCTTTTTTTTCTTTAAAAATTTGAAGTCTTTGGTTCTATATGGCATACACTCAAAAAACAAAGCTACCTGTGATGTTTCAAGCCTGCACTGTTGACCCAAGTCAGCTTCCAGTCGGTTTTTGATTGTTAATATGATGGTTTTGAAATGACAGCACCATACCTGTCCTGGCTTTTCCCAGGGATTCTGTCCCCAGCAGTCCGGAGTGAGGGATGAAGCCGGAGAGGGGGTTTACCTGGCAGGGGTGGAGACTGGACCAGAGGAGGCGGAGCTTCGGGATCAGGACTACAGAGCTGAGGGAGAACAGGGCCAGAGACCCAGTAACATCATCATGCTCAGGATGCTGCCTCCAAACGCCACCGTCAACGAGGTACAGACCCCTAGACCCTGTTCACAAACATTGTCACACAACCACACTATCACTCAGAAGTTTCGGCCCACCCTGAGGTTTCTTACATCTTTATCTAACACGTATTGTTTGCTAATAAATCAATTTATTTGAGTCTTTATTAGTCAGATTTTTTTTTTATTCCTCACTACTGACTTAGAAAAAGCCTCCTATTATAATTATAATGTGGATCACCAGACAAGGAAACATTAAGTATCTTTTTGTAGGTTCAAAGTGTTTTTTTTTTAAATTTTTTTATTATCATTATTATTATTTTTTAACCCACATATAACAGCTGAAACACACACACTTATGAGTCAGGTGTGAGTGTGCGTTCTGTGTCTGGCAGATCCGGGTTCAGCTGCAGCAGCAGGGAGTTCAGCCACGGGAGGTCCGGCTCATGAGGAACAAATCTTCAGGTGGGTTAATTCTTTCATTGGTCACCCCAGCTCTTTTACATTCATCCCTGAAAACTGCTCCCTCCTCCCTCCTTCTTCCTCCCTCCTTCCTGTCTATTTGTTTCTGCTGTTCACTTCTAGTCCATGTTTCTCCCTCTTCACTCCTCACTTCCTGCAGAGTCTGGAGGCTCTGGCTCACAGCAGGTCTGATAAACCTGCTGCTCATTTCTGCACTCAACTTTCACTGCATTCCTTTCTTTTACATTCTTCTCTCCCATTGTATGCTGCCCAGAACAAATATACTCTTAACCTAGTGAACACACACACACACACACACACACGTACACAAATGTGACTAAAGAACTTATTTATACAATACTGTTGTGGAACATGGAGAGAAAATGCAATGTTTATTAAGTTTTATACCTATATAAACATATATAAATATATGGAATTTATAGTATATATAGACATTTATGAATAGAGATAGATAGATAGATAGATAGTTGATCCACTGTGGCACTGAACTAATCCCAGTTTCTCACTGCTCAGTGCTGAAATCTTTAGACTCTCCTAGACAAATGATGCTGCTGTTAGTGTTCATGCATTCCTGTTTTCAAACGGTCGATGCTGGATTGAATCAGTCGGGGGAGGGAGTGGCACTCTGCACATCACCAACACACATTTGTTGATCAGAACATTTGTAGCAATGCGCCTCCCTCATTATATATAAAGGAAATTCAGGACACAGTTAGATCCTTATTTCTCTGAACAAATCATGATCAAATAACCGCTGAATCTTCTCATGTCTTTTCATGTGACGTCTTAATTTTCTGGACCAGATCATGGAGAGTGGAATCAATAAGAGTATCGGTATCAGTATTGATATCGATATTGATAAAGTCCTAACTGTATCCTGGAATAAATTGTATTGCAGATATTTGTTCAGGTTTCATGTTTTTGCAAATGTATGAAATCTGACAGATGATGTCAAGATGTTTTCTTGTGTGTGTGTGTGTGTGTGTGCATGTATTTTAATTTGAGTATTTGTGACCTAATAAGTACCAACACGGTCGACACAGACACTAAAGCACTGAGTGATGCAAGTGGTTAGATTTCCCTCTGTCCATTCCATCTTCCGTCTCTTTCTTTAGTATCCTTCACTCCTTCTCTCTCACAAATACAGAATTACACAAGTAACACACTCTCAGCCACATTAAACCCCATCCTTTTGTGAATCTTCATTATGAAAAAAATATTATAAACTGAAATCCTTCAAAAAATTTCACAATACATGATCTCAATACATATTTTTGTAACCTCTAAGTTGGTGAGAGACAAAAAGAAAGTTTATCGCTTTGAATTAATATTTTACTGTAAGTACTATTTTAATTTGAGAAAAGTGATGAAACAGGCCCTTTCATACATTTCAAACAAAGATATTGCACTTTTTAAATATGTCTCAGTATAATCGATACTCATATTTCGTTCATATTGCACAACGTTGGATGGAGTCAGAGGACGAATCTGTGGCAGTAACAGCAAACAGAGAATCAAAGATTACTTCCAAAATGAATTCGGAAATCTACAGCTCCAAAACTTATAAATAAGATCAGCGGGACCCTGGTGGCATCTTTTACATTTGGAGTCTGTGTCCGGGTAAATAAAAGCACTTTTCCACATGGATATACGGGAACCGTGCTGTCCCTGAACCATACTGCAATGGTACGGAGGTTGTAGAACGCTTTGATTTTCTATTGAATCTCCGATCAGTAACAGTGTTTCTGACATACAATTCTTTCCCCACAGTTTATTGTCGGTCATCATCCCAAAATTGTATTTATGGGGTCGAACCAGAATAAACATTTTTTTGTCGGAGCCATTTTTTATATTTTATTTTGTATGGTCTTGTTTGAGTTTTTTTATTATTTATGTCTGCGTTGGAAACCTAACCCAGCTAACTTGTTAGTGATGTCCTGGTAAACCTTCACATCTCTCACAGTGTTAAAAACTCCCACTGAAATTTAGCTTCAGTCTAAAGAGACTGTAGTGCTTGTACTTTGTTGACCTACCAGTTGTTGGTTTGAATCTCCATTATACAAACTGTGTTATTTTTGCACGGACAGTAAAACCCACCCCCCACCAAAAAAAACCCCTGTCTCCTTTCAAGTATGGCTTGGGAGTGGGTCGAGTACAGCTCGTTGGGTACGGATCAAGTACGGCTCGTCAGGTATGGGGCAGTACGGTTTGGATCGGTTATGACTCAGGTATGGCTCAGATACAGCTTGCTTTATTTGTAATGAAAAAAACATTTGTTCAGGGTACGGCACGGTTCCTTGTGTCAGTGGAAGAGCACCATTAGAGTGAGTTTGTTCCTAGAACAGTGAGCTCTACTAACAAATTTACTTTGTAAAACTCCATGACAAGCAAATAAGGGTGTTAGCAAGCAGTATGAGTATCAATATTGGGGTCAGTACCCAAAACCATTTTTTTTTTTTTTAGGTTGATCCTCATAACAGTAGGTACAGAGGAACATGTGGTCAGGGCCTGAAGGTGTTGTCCACTTTGGCAGGGTACAAAAATGATTATTTTTGTAGTTATAGGAGTGGAACTGGGATTGGGGGCAAAATTGGTCAGGACATGTCTCTCTCTCTCTCTCGCTCTCTCACTCTCTCTCTCACACACACACACACACACACACACACACACACATTCTCTCTCTTTCTCTTTTTCTCTCTCTTTCTCTTTCTGTGTGTGTGTGTGTTTGGATGTGAAGGAACTAACCCCTCACTGCGTTATTGTTGTTTTGTTGTTGTGGCCGGCGGCTGTGTCTCCAGGTCAGAGCAGAGGATTCGCCTTCGTCGAGTTTAATGACTTACAGGAGGCCAGCCGCTGGATGGAGAGCAACCAGGTCACTCACACCGCACACACACACACACACTTACACACACAACTCTGCAGTGGATGTACTGTACAGTGAATCTGCACACATTCACCGGTGTGCTTTTTTTCTCCTCACGCTCTTGGATGGAATCGACGTCGTCAAATTTTTTGTTTGTAGATTATTTATCATTAGGGCACCTACAGTACTGTGCACAAGGATTGAGCCCCCCTCATTTCTTCATATTTTGCTTCCAAAGATCCAGAGTTTCTTGTATTTTTAAAGTAGTCTTGAACAGTTGTCCAGGCTTCCTGAAGGACTTTCAGAGACTCTTATTTTCAGTCCAGTCTCTGAACCTGACCGGTTTCAGCGGAATGTTAAGCCAAACAGTGACCTACGTATGAATCATTCACGCAGCACAAAGTGCATCTAGCCTAAGGCCTGAACCAGTGAAGAAACAGGTGCAGATGATTCCAGATGATCAGGCGGTGATCAGTATACTGGTGGTGCTGAATGTTGAGTGGTTGGAACACCTTTATGTAGGCACCTTGTATCTTTAGGCACTTTGCAACCCATAACATTTGTTCCCATTTATTTCATTTAATCTACTCAGTATGCCAGAGATAAGACAGTCTGACAGGCATCAAATAGTGTTTTTACATTAATAAGGTAATTCAGAGCAAAATCTAAAGAAATGAAGGGATATCAAGACTTGTGCACAGTACTGTATCTTGCATAAATCACAGTATAGTGACGGCGTCTTGTCCTACTAGGATATAATCTTTTGTGGGGTAAGTTTGTTTAATGAGTCAAAATGTCAAAAGAATTCTCTTAAGGATTATTAGATGATTACACTTGCTGATTTATTAATTTTTTTTGCACTGTGGGTAGACGGTGGGTGTTTTGGGGAGTTAGTAGAGCTGTTAACAAAATTGCTTTTTGTTTATAGTTTATAATTAGTCATTTTAATTGGGTTGTTTGAGGCCTGGTGCCTCCACTGTCCCTTTGGGTGTAGGTGTGCAACAACAGATTAAATAATGCACCAGTAAAAGTTTTGATGTTATTGTTTTGTTGTTGCTGTTGTTGACTTAATTATCATCACTATTTTTTTTCTTATTATTATTATTAGTAGTAGTATTATTGTAATCACTATTGTTGGTATTAACATTTTCAATTGTCATCATTATTATTATTATCATCATTTTAATTTTAGTAACTGTCATCACTATTGTTATTGTTTTTAATTTTGAATTTGATCCTTTGTTGTGGTGTTAGCTTGCAGTAGGTCAGAAGTGCTGCACATCACTGTTCAGGCTAAACTGGTGCTAAAATGCTGCACATTTAGAGAATAAAGACTCGTGTCAGAGTTGAGTGACAGGTGTGTGTAGCTATTAGCTGTTTCTGAGTCAATGCTCTATAGATATTTAACATCTTAGACCATCTGCTGGCATAATTTTTAAACACTGCAGTATTAAACCGTCCACCCCTAGAGTTAAAATTTATTATTATTATTTTTTTCATTTTATTCAGTTTTTGAGCCTTAAAAAGTATTTTTGCTTGTTCTTCTGTCTGCTGGAAGTCTTGGGGGATTATTGTTGTTTACTGTTACTTTGTTTGTTTGTTTGTTTTTTTTTTTTTTTGTGGTGGTGGGTGGCAGGGGTGGGTGGCTTGGAGTTATTTTCCCCTGAAGGAGAGGGGGGGTGTTCAATCCCAGGCCGAGAGAGATGTCCCAAACACACTCTCTCTCACAGTGCGTCCGTCCCATTTTTCTCCAGCTGAAGGTGATATCTCTCTCTCTCTCTTTCTATTTCTCTCTCTCTCTCTCTCTGTCTCTCTCTGTCTCTCTCTGTCTGTCTCTCTCTCTCTCTGTTTCGCACTCTTGCTGGCCTTCTCTATTGAGGTGAGTTGTGAAGTGTGTGATTTTGTTCTGACTGTAGTACTGTTCTCTCTCTCTTCCTTCTTCCCCTCCTTCTCTCGCTTTATTTTGATCTCAGAGAGTGCTCACCATACTGGGACAACGGGTCTCCATGCACTACAGCGACCCCAAACCCCGTGCCAACGAGGACTGGCTGTGTAACAAGGTAATAAAAACACTCCAGCCGTTTCAGACGACATCAGGTCTGCTGTTCACAAAGCAAGATTGATCTGGATAAGATTTCTCCATATTTAAGACACAACAGAAACTGAGGGACTCTAGATCAGAGTCCTGATTTAGAAAACAGACCGTGTTGTGTAAAAAGGCACCACAACATTTGGCCCCATGCTGTTTAGTTCAGTTCGTTTTTACAGCTCACAGTAAGTTACACTGTGTCCTACAGAGGTCTTTGTGTCTTATCAACAAAAAAAAACCCTCATTCCTCCGAAACTGTTCAGGTTCTGGGACTGGACTGAAATTGAGAGTCTTTGAAAGTCCATCAGTAAGTCTGGAGAACTAATTTAAAAATACAAGAAAGTTTGGATCTTTGCAGAAATGAGGCGAGAATCAAGACTTTTGCACAGTACTGTATTATATTTTTTTTTTTCAGTGTGGAGTGCAGAACTTCAAGAGACGAGAGAAATGTTTCAAATGTGGAGTTCCAAAATCAGGTAAATGGAGGATAACGGGTGGTAATTAGAGATGTGACATACAATTTCCAGTACAATGAGTGATTGCACCTCATTGTGAGCTGTACTGAAATAAACCTATATTTTCATTCTGTTTTCTGATCTTCAGTTAACTGAAGTCCCTGAAAATGTGTTTAAAAATGTGAAAATTTGGCTAAGATCTGATTTAAACATTTATATTTCGATGATGCATTGAGGGATTGACAGTGATTCCCACCATTTAGATTTTCTTTTGGGTAAAAAAAAAAAAAATTAAATGCATAAATTAAACTTTTTACCCCTCAGAGGCTGAGCTCAAACTGCCTCTAGTGCAGAAGGAGTTGCCCCTGGGGCAGATAAAGGACTCTTCACAGGGGTTACTGCCCCTGCCCACCATCTACCAGTCTGCTGCCCCCCTAATCAACATCACCACCGCGTCACCGGCAAATGAGGCGGCCAATGACAGTGAGCCCCACTCTCTATCCTTTCTTTCTCCTTTTACGTTCTGTGTTATATACATATAGTGCATGTTACATATAGTATTACATACATATAGTTTGACAAACAGCATTGCATATAGTATGTATTACATGCATATAGTATCAGATAGTCTGTATTACATATAGTACATATTACATACATAGTATTATAGGTAGCACTTATTATGTATTATATTTACATATAGTGTGTTACATCCAGTGTATATTATACGTGAACTGTGTCTGAAAAGTGCACTTGTTCACTTGTTCACTACATAGTGTTTGCTATATAGGGAGTAAACAAGGGGAGGCGACGTTTAGATATTTTCGGATACTCGGGGATATTACGTTTTTACTAACTATTGCTTAAATAGTATGCCGGATCTTGGCATTTTATCTCTGTCGCATAAACACACGTCTTGTGTCTCTAGTTCAGACACAGGCCACACATGAGGCGGGGTCTGGTGGGCACGATGACAGATAAATCCGTCCGGGGGGTACTACCAGCGCTTGACTGGCCCGGCATCCAGTCTGCACCAGAATCCCCATGTGCACTCATTCACTATGTACGGCACGGTTAAAGAAACCCGCAGTGCGTGATGGTATGTGTATTCATGTAGTGTACAGTGTGAGGACACTAGATTTTGGCGTGTCGTGCGTCGATTTTGTAGTGCATGAACTAGTGGGTGAAATTGATGGTTGGAATTTTGGACAACACTACAAAATGGCTGATTCACTACATAGTGCCCTACATAGTGAAAGAGTGCACTTTTCGGACACAGCTTTGGTCTGGACCTCACAGTTTATGACCAGTTCCTTGGTCTTTGAGGTGTTAAGCTGCAGGTGGTTTGTGTTGCACCAGACAGCAAAGTTCCTCACCAGACTCCTGTACTCCTCTTCTTGGTCGTCCCTGATATATTTCATGATGGCCGTATTGTCTGCAAACTTCTGAATGTGACATGATTCAGAGTTGCAGCAGAAGTCCAAGGTGTACAGGTCGAAGAGGAGAGGAGACAGCACACCCCTGTGGTGCTCCTATGCTGCTGACCAAAGTGTCAGATATGATGTTCTTCAGCCTGGCGTACTGCGGTCTGTCGGTGAGGTAGTTTGTGATCCAGGCAACCAGGCAGGGGTCCACCTGCATCCTGGAGAGTTTTTCCTGGAGCAGACAGGGCCGGATCGTATTAATGGCACTTGAAAAGTCCAGGAACAGAATTCAGGACTTTTCCAGGTGGGAGTGGGCTCAGTGTAGGAGGTACAGGATAGCATCCTCCACTCCGACATCTGCCTGGTAGGCAAACTGTAAGGAGTCCTGGGCATGTTGTACTTGAGGCCTGAGGAAGTTGAGGAAGAGCCGCTCCAGAGTCTTCATCCGATGAGATGTGAGTGCCACCGGTCGGAAGTCATTCAGCTCCCTGGGCCGGTTCTTTTTAGGGACCAGAATGATGCAGGATGTCTCTCCATTCATAGACTAAGGTTGAAGACTCATTGTAGGGGCTCACCGAGTTAAGAAGCGCAGGTCTTCAGAAGCTGGAGACACACCTTATCTGGGCCTGCTGTCTTCCTGGGGCGAAGGTTGTGGTCTGATTTCCCTAGTGGGGGGAGGGGGGTAGCTCTGTATGCATCCCTCACATTAGCATACAGAGGGTCGATTGTCCTGTTGCTCCTTGTGGGACAATCCACAAACTGGTGAAAATCAGTAAAGTCCAGTGTGACATGATTAAAATCTCTAGATATGATTATGAGAGAGGAGGAATACTGTATCTGCAGTCTTGCTATAACTGTATGTATTTTCTCGCAGGCAGCAGCTGCGTCAGCCCTTGGGGTTTGTAAACACACACAGCGATCATGTGACTGAACTCCCGAGGAAGATAATATGGCCGCAGGCTAACGGCTAGCAGCTCCAAGTCTGGACAGCATAAAGACGCTTTAATGGAGACGTACCCTGGTTTACACCATCTATTGTTAATGTAGACAATGAGTCCCCCACCTCTGCTTTTCCTGCAGGCTTCTGTGTCCTTGTCGGCTCTTGCAGCTCCACGTTAGCCTCCGGTGTTAGCTCAGTTAGCCATGTCTCCATGAACATAAACAAGCTGCACTCCCGATAAATCCGCTGGTTGTTCAGTGTGGATAGCTCATCAATATTATTTTGCAGTGAAGTTATGTTCCCCATAATGACTGTAGGGATCGATGGTTTAAAATGCCTCTGGTGGATCGCTGTCTTCGCCTTCAGCCTCGTTCCAGCCCTGCAGCCCCTGTATCTTCTTTTCAGCTCGTCCGGGATGTGCTGTTGTAGTCCGGTCTGTGCTGTTGTCTTCAGCGCCATCAGCTCTTCTCTCGAATAAACAAAAGACCTGGTTCTTGGTGTAGTTTTTAAAAGTGGGATCCATGGATACATAGTATGTTTCCATGGGAGAAGTAGAAAGTAAAGAAAAGAGCCAGATATCCTCCACATTTTTTTTGCTTCTGTGATGTCCGGGCGTCATCTGCCATGTTCCCTCACCCTCATGCAGGGCTGTTTGTGTTTGGGTGCGGCAGTTAACAAGGCAATCAGACTCACCTGAACGGAATGAGTCTCTGCTGCTCAGCATCTGATTGCCATGCTAAGCGCCATGCCAGAACATAAACAACCCAGCATGAGAACAAAGGGGCGTGGCGGACGAGGCCCGGACATTACAGCTTTTTTCTTGCCATTGTATAATTTATCATGCATTTTAGTGCTAAATTATTCAGAAAAATATAATTTACCAATTTTGTAACATAAATATTAATGTAAATTCAGCAACATTTCCATATAAAGCATAACTATTGATTTTTTATCAACATACGGAAAGCGCGTCTTGGGATAGTGAAATTCCGCTGTACTCAGTGGCGGGAGGTTTGAAAGTAGCCAATCCGAGGACATTATTTATTTCTCCTTGCGGTTGATCGGCTGCTGCCCTGTGACGCATCTCGCGTGGAGCTATCTCGAGTGTTTCTCTGAGTGTTCTCGTGTTTTTCATTTTGTTCTTCTTAAAACCCTGTATTTTTATTACTGTAAATTACATTTATTTGTTACTGTATTTACCTGTTATACCAAAGAAAATGCACTTGCATGAATTACAGTATGGTGTATGTAGGGGTAACGTCAGTATTTTACATTCAGGTCAGTGTACCCTGTACATATATATATATATATGTATGTATACAGTGGTATGAAAAGGTTTGTTAATTTTCTCTATCCTCATAAGAGAAGATCACAGCAATATGCCTTTTTTTTCTGGAGAAGTGTAGACAAGGCGATGTTTTTTAAACCAAAATTCTCAGTGTTGCATTATTAAGTTGTATAAAAAAATAAAATGTTAAAAAATGGGATGTGCCAAAGTTTGGGAACCCTTTTGATTGCATTCCTTTGAAAGCCTGCAGTCATCTAATGCTGAAAGGCTGCAGCACAAAATTGCTTTGATTAGCTCATTAGACCGTAAACTACAAAAAAAACAGGTGCAACCAATCATGAAAAAGGCTATTTAGTTCGGCTTGTCCTTGGTTCTCTCTTAGATCCATGGCAATGTGGGAACCTCTAAAGAACTCTCTACTGACCAAAAAATGAAGATAATTCATCAATATGAATTAGGAGAAGGGTACAGGAAATTATCACAAAGGTCTGGACTGTCCTTCTCCACATTCAGAAATGTAGTTCGGAAATGGAAGGCCACAGTAACATGAAAATATCTTCAAGTGTCATGTCGGGTGAGGGGTGGACACACTAACAGGAGACAGCGTTAGAAGTAAATAGAAGTTTTAATAAACAATGTTCAAGTTCAAGGTGCCGTGCCAGCTTCACAAAACACAGCACAGCTTGACAAGGTACATACACAGTTGAACCCAGAGAACCTTCACTGTGGCGGGCACGTTCAGATACAAAATACAATACAAAGTTCTGGAGGACCTTCACTCCGAACGAAACTTAAACAAAACACTGAAAGGGGGACTCTGTCATACAGGGGTCAGTACAACTACTCCACGCTCTGTGGAGCTCTCAGAATGCAAAGACATTTCCCAAACTCATGCCAGTAGACACACAGGAGAAGGAGACACACAGGAGAGGCACAAGTCAAGTACCAAACAGTGGGTGTTAACAAAGGAACCAGCTGCATGTTGTTTAGATGGCTTAGACTCTCTTCACTGCCACTTAGAGAGTGAGTGGCAGTGAAGTCCATTTCGTGTCTCAACAGGAAAGTCCATTTCGTGTCTCAGACTTCTTCCCCTTCTAGTGAATACAAACATGCAAACAAGAGTGATAATGTTCTTCCTCAATAAACACAACCCGAACCAGAGCCCATGCACACACAGTCAATCAAATGACACAGACAACTCAATAACAAGCAGTACTTAAATCAAACACAAGACAGGTGGACATGTTGTTAGGTACCTAGTAACCCAGCTAATGAGCTAATGAAGCCCCACTACTCTCACCTGGGTTGCCTAGGCACCTAACAACCACACACACAAAAAACCATGAC
Organism: Bryconaethiops microstoma; assembly: GCA_037577275.1. NCBI lineage: Eukaryota > Metazoa > Chordata > Actinopteri > Characiformes > Alestidae > Bryconaethiops > Bryconaethiops microstoma. Next base: position 30,376,938 of record JBBJLS010000134.1, on the reverse strand, counting down.
ATCATACACACGTGCCCAGGGTTGTATACTACCTAGTACTCAGGTGACGGGCTTCGTTGGAGGCATGACTGAGATGGACCAGACGTGACAGCAAGGCCACCAGGGAGCTACAAGAACATCTGGCTGCTAATGGTGTCATTGAACATTGTTCCACAATCCAGCCCACTTTGCACTGGAAAAAAATGTGTTTAGAAGGGTGATTTTCTGAGTGCTCACCACAAGAAGAGTTGCATGAGGTATGGAAAAGCACATCTGGATAATCATTTTGGAAAAAATACTGTGGACAGATAAAGATAGAGTTATTTGGTCACAATCAGAGGCACTATGCATTGCCAAAAACACACAGCATTCCAGGAGAAGAACTTGCTGCCTACTGTAAAATCCCATCATATTATGGGGCTGTGTGGCAAGCACAGGTACTGCAAACCCTGTTAAACTTGAGGGCCGCACAAATTCTTCACAGTATCAGCAAATTCTTGACAATAATGTTCAAGAGTCTGTCAAAAAGTTAAATTTACACTGGGTTAGATGTTTCAGCATGACAATGATCCAAAAAGTATTGATGGAATTGATTCCAGATTGTGGAAAATTATTGTGATTATTTGATTGCATTCAGCCATGAGAACATCAGTGAGGTCAGGCACTGATGGTGAGTGATTAGTTCTACACACCAACTCATCCCAAAAGAATCGGATGAAGCTCCATCCCCCCTGAGAACAGTTCAGCTGCACCCCAGCTTGATACTAGGGGTCTTTATACACCTCTAGGTGACACAGACCTCTGAGGCTCACGTACAGTTGCTCCAGACTGGCCCATTTGGTAAAATGTTTATGTGGGAATTAAACAAACTGTTCACCACCTGTTCATATTTTATTACATATCTGATTTTACTAATTAGAAGTAAATATATAGAAAATAATTAAATTTGTAAACATCAGGACATCCGTCCATGAACTGAATCTCAAGAAAAAGTGGGTCGTGCAGCAAGACAGCGATCCTAAACACACCAAAGTCGTTCTACCAAAGAATGGTTTAGAATAAAGTTAGGGTTTTGGAATGGCCTAGTCAAAGTCCTGACCTTAATCCAACTGGGATGTTGTGGAAGAACTTAAAGTGAGCAGTTAATGCGAGGAACCCCACCAACATCCCAGAGCTGAAACTGTTCTGTAAGGAGGAATTGACTAAAATTCCTCCAAGCCGGTGTGCAGGACTGATCAACAGTTACCAGAAACATTTTGTTTCAGTTATTGCTGCAAAAGGGGGTCACACCAGATATTTAAATGAAAGTTTCACATACGTTTGCCACAGACAGATTTGTAATATTGGATCATTTTCCTTAATAAAAAAATGACCAAATGAAATACTCTTTATCTACTTTGAGCACCTCTGAAAATCTGATGATGTTTCAGGTCATAGTTATGCAGAAATGTAGACAAGTCTAAACTTTCAAGCACCACTGCATCGTGTATTTTCGTATTGAAGTTTTGTTCTACAGATTTTTACATTTATTTTATATTGTTCTTGTCTCTGTGTCTTTGTGTGTCTGTGCAGTCAAAACATATGCAATTTCCTCCAGAATCAGTTTTCTGATTAAAACCTCAATTCTGTCCCTTGTGTAGAATTTAATGTTGCTGAATTAGCGTCCACTAGTGGCTGTAAGAGGAAGTGCGTGTCAGTTCCTGCTGAGAGCAAAGCTGAGAATGTCTTTCCCTTCTGAGAGAGAGAGAGAGAGAGAGAGAATGAAGCACCGTGCAAAACTAAAATATTCTGATTCTTGTGCCCTTTGGGCACTTTTTTCTCATTTCTGTAACTATTACCATTATCAGACTCCGTTTTAATCTGATTTATTTACATCACTGATCAGTTTGAGACTGTTCTTGGATCTGAAGGAGAGTTTCAACCCAAAGTGCTTTAACAAATTTGTATTAAAATCATTTTTAATTTGTATTAAAGTCATTTTTTCATGCAATGTTATTGAAAAACAAGAATTGAAAATACACCATGGAAAAAGATCTAAAAGAGGCCAATACAATATGTAGACATTTTGAACTTGCTGTTTTCATGATGTTATAGAGTATTCACATATTCACTGTTTTTTAAACAAGGCACAGAACTGGGCAGCGGATCACAATAGAGGTAATTTGCATAAATTAGCCACAACTTAACCAGCCTGTTTATTGTTAATGGATATAGAGATGAAAGAAAACTGTCATGTAAAAATGAATTTTGACTTTTTATAGTATGTAAACATTGTCCATAGTGGACCATGTTTTCAAGAAAAATGTATAATATGGGCCCTTTAATGTGAGATACAGAATTTCAGTACCATGGACAGATCACTTGTCCAACAGGAATAGAAGAAGCAAATTCAGAAAACTTCAGAAAACAATAGCATGTAACTGTTCACAAAAAACATATAAAGTAAAATATACTGATGGATATCCTTTTAGTGCTGAATGGCGTTTCGATAGCTTTATAATCATTAATAACATCAGTCTCTGTAAGTAGTGGACTGCCGAGTGCCCAGCATTTCGTGTCTACTTTCGTTAGCTTCTGTTTAGCCCAATTTATCATTTATTTCTAGTTGTGTGCAAATGTTTTGGCACCCTGGTCAAATTGTGCACATTGGCATTTCAGATGAAGTATTAATCAAAAGTAGGCAAAAGTTACATTTGATGATTACTTGTAATAATTATTAAATTGTATAAATATATATATGACAGTAGCCAGCACATTTCCAGAAAAAAACAAGCATATAATCTTTGATTGTGTTTGTAAATGAGATGTATGAAGTTTGAAGAACCTTTTAAAGGTATAAAAAACCTGAATGTAACTTAAAGTTTCCTCCAATACCCTTTAAGGGCCAATATCCTGTTTGCCCCAACTATGTTACCACTGCAGCATCAGCCTGTTCTCTTTTACAAAGGGTTTACTCCAGATTGTGGAAAATTATTGTGATTATTTGATTGCATTCAGCCATGAGAACATCAGTGAGGTCAGGCACTGATGGTGAGTGATTAGTTCTACACACCAACTCATCCCAAAAGAATCGGATGAAGCTCCATCCCCCCTGAGAACAGTTCAGCTGCACCCCAGCTTGATACTAGGGGTCTTTATACACCTCTAGGTGACACAGACCTCTGAGGCTCACGTACAGTTGCTCCAGACTGGCCCATTTGGTAAAATGTTTATGTGGGAATTAAACAAACTGTTCACCACCTGTTCATATTTTATTACATATCTGATTTTACTAATTAGAAGTAAATATATAGAAAATAATTAAATTTGTAAACATCAGGACATCCGTCCATGAACTGAATCTCAAGAAAAAGTGGGTCGTGCAGCAAGACAGCGATCCTAAACACACCAAAGTCGTTCTACCAAAGAATGGTTTAGAATAAAGTTAGGGTTTTGGAATGGCCTAGTCAAAGTCCTGACCTTAATCCAACTGGGATGTTGTGGAAGAACTTAAAGTGAGCAGTTAATGCGAGGAACCCCACCAACATCCCAGAGCTGAAACTGTTCTGTAAGGAGGAATTGACTAAAATTCCTCCAAGCCGGTGTGCAGGACTGATCAACAGTTACCAGAAACATTTTGTTTCAGTTATTGCTGCAAAAGGGGGTCACACCAGATATTTAAATGAAAGTTTCACATACGTTTGCCACAGACAGATTTGTAATATTGGATCATTTTCCTTAATAAAAAAATGACCAAATGAAATACTCTTTATCTACTTTGAGCACCTCTGAAAATCTGATGATGTTTCAGGTCATAGTTATGCAGAAATGTAGACAAGTCTAAACTTTCAAGCACCACTGCATCGTGTATTTTCGTATTGAAGTTTTGTTCTACAGATTTTTACATTTATTTTATATTGTTCTTGTCTCTGTGTCTTTGTGTGTCTGTGCAGTCAAAACATATGCAATTTCCTCCAGAATCAGTTTTCTGATTAAAACCTCAATTCTGTCCCTTGTGTAGAATTTAATGTTGCTGAATTAGCGTCCACTAGTGGCTGTAAGAGGAAGTGCGTGTCAGTTCCTGCTGAGAGCAAAGCTGAGAATGTCTTTCCCTTCTGAGAGAGAGAGAGAGAGAGAATGAAGCACCATGCAGAACTAAAATATCTTCAATCAGCAACACATTAGGGCTGATATAAGGAGGGTTTTATTTATTTATTATTTTTCGAAGAGTGGGTTTAGCCTTCCCCCGCCCCCCTCCGTCCAGAGAGACCTTCGGTTCCACACGGACAGCAGCAGCGAGGAGGGATCCACACAGTAGCCAGGATGGGGAACCGGGGCATGGAAGATTTGATCCCTCTGGTCAATCAAATGCAAGATGCCTTCGCAGCCATCGGACAGAATGCAAACCTGGACCTCCCCCAGATCGCCGTGGTTGGGGGGCAAAGCGCAGGAAAGAGCTCAGTGCTGGAGAACTTCGTGGGAAAGTAAGTGGTCGAAGGACATGACATTGACAAAAAGGCTTGTTATATCTGTTAAAATCTTCTTTGTAGCACCCTGCGTTAGAATGGTGTATTATGCATTAAAACTGGATGAACGATGGGTCACTGCAAGCCACTCTGTCCCTTCTGTGCAGGGCAAAAAGGCATAGAGAGATTATTTTGTTACATAAAAAGGGCCCAGTGGCTGATCACTGCCCTGGAAAACCTTGAGGAACATGCAAGGACTGCTGTTATTCTGCCTTGTAATATTGCCCTCAGTTATTCAAGGTCACAAATCCCACCATTAATGTCATTAATTCGGATAGTAGTAAGTAGGGCTGCACCGATATAAGGATGCTGATGCCAGTCTGTTGATGTTGATGCTCATACTGGTGCTGATACTTTGCAAATGCAGTAAAATGATTAATATTAAGGCATTTTAGCATATTAGCCAATTCAGCTATCTACTGTTATGATTATAATATAGTCATACATCTGTAGGAATGAGAGGGTATAGCACAACAGGCGATGGAAACTACAGTTCCAGCCATTAGTAACTACCATGCCAAAGAATCCTGCTAATATGGTCATTTTTGTTTGCACAGTGATAAATTGACCATTATTCTGTAAATAGTTGCTTGAGTATAGTAGGTGCAAAAATAAGATAACAGTATAAGTGGAGATACAGCAGCCTACACCAGTGTATGTTTTGAACAAGGCATTTATGTATTGTGATATATGGTGCATATATTGTGAATATGGATATCCAGCATACAAAAGTCTTGAGACACCTCATTTCTGTATAATTTGATTTAAATTACCTTGCAAAACTACTATTTGATGCATATCCGACTGTCTTATTTTTGGCATATTGAGCAGATTCAATTAAAGAAAAGGGAACAAATGTTTTACTGGCTGCAAAGTGGCTAAAGATACATGGAGCCTAGATAAAGGTGTTCAAACCACTCAGCATTCAGCGCCACCAATATACTGATCACTGCTTGATCATCTGGAATCATCTGCACCTGTTTCTTCAACTGGTCCAGGCCTTAAGTTAGACGTGCTTTGTTATGCTCGAATGATTCACACGTAGGTCACTGTGTTAATCAAACAAATAAAATTCCTCTGAAACTGGCCAGGTTCAGGGACACGTCTGAAAATGAGAGTCTTTAAAAGTCTTTCAGGAAGGCTGGAGAACTGTTTCTGAAGATTACATTAAAAACACAAGAAGACAATGGTGCAAAAATGAGTGTTTCCATAATCGTTTTAGCTCCAATTCTAGCTGAACATGTATTAGTTTGCATTATATTGTCAATTTTTTTAAGGCTCCTTATCCTACTTTATCTAGTTATAATGTTTGTCCTTCTAAGACTTTAGGACTGATATACAGTGGGCCAAAAAAGTATTTAGTCAGCCACCAATTGTGCAAGTTCTCCCACTTAAAAAGATGAGAGAGGCCTGT
>JBBJLS010000134.1:30337446-30353918 GCA_037577275.1 Bryconaethiops microstoma | reverse complement strand
TTCCCGACACGACGCCTTCCGATCTAGTTGTTTAGTGTGTACTGTTCAGTGGTGTAGTGTGTAGTGGTGCAGTGTAGTGTTCAGTGGTGTAGTGTTCAGTGTGTAGTGGTGCAGTGTGTAGTGTTTAGTTGTGTAGTGTGTAGTGTTCAGTGGTGTAGTGTTCAGTGTTCAGTGACATAGTGTGCAGTGGTGTAGTGTGTAGTGTTCAGTGTGTAATATTCAGTGGTGCAGTGTATAGTGTTCATTGGTGTAGTGTGTAGTGTTCAGTGGTGTAGTGTGTAGTGGTGCAGTGTGTAGTGTTTAGTTGTGTAGTGTGTAGTGTTCAGTGGTGTAGTGTGCAGTGGTGTAGTGTGTAGTGTTCAGTGTGCAGTGACATAGTGTTCAGTGTGCAGTGGTGTAGTATATAGTGTTCAGTGGTGTAGTGTTCAGTGTGTAGTGTGCAGTGGTATAGTGTGCAGTGTTCAGTGGGTGTAGTGTGTATTGTTCAGTGGTGTAGTGTGTAGCGTGCAGTGTGTAGTTTTCAGTGACATAGTGTTCAGTTTGCAGTGGTGTAGTGTGCAGTGTTCAGTGGTGCAGTGTGTAGTGTTCAGTGTGCAGTGACATAGTGTTCAGTGTGCAGTGGTGTAGTGTGTAGTGTTCAGTGGTGCAGTGTGTAGTGTTCAGTGTGCAGTGACATAGTGTTCAGTGTGCAGTGGTGTAGTGTTCATTGGTGTAGTGTGTAGTGTGTAGTGTTTAGTGGTGCAGTGTGTAGTGTTCAGTGGTGTAGTGTACAGAGTTCAGTGGTGTCGTCTGCAGTGGATAGGTACACTGTGCAGTCTAGGAAATCCCATCCCCAACATTTATGCATAATTGAATGCATTATTATACATTACATATTGCATACTGTATATTATATGTTACAATAGCTTTCGTTTGCTGTGCTGTGCACACTACATCACTGATCACTGCACAAGACACCACTGAGAACTGAGCACTGCACACTACATCACTGATCGCTATCATGTAGTGTTCAGTGGTTTAATGTGCAGTATTCTTGGTGTAGTGTCTAGAGTGCTGTGGTGTAGTGTGTAGTGTGCGGTGGCATAGTGTTAAGTGTGCAGTGGTGTAGTGTGTAGTGTGCGGTGGCATAGTGTTAAGTGTGCAGTGGTGTAGTGTTTAGTGTTCAGTGTGCAGTGGTGTAGTGTGTTGTGTTCAGTGGTGTAGTCTTTAGGGTGCAGTGGTGTAGTGTGTAATGTTCAGTGTGTAGTGTTCGGTGTGCAGCGGTGCAGTGTGTAGTGTTCAGTGTGTAGTGTTCGGTGTGCAGTGTGTAGTGTGCAGTGGTGTAGTGTGTAGTGTTCAGTGGTGTAGTGTGTAGTGTGCAGTGGTGTAGTGTATAGTGTTCAGTGGCGTTGTGTTCAGTGGTGTAGTGTGTAGTGTTCAGTGGTATAGTGTGCAGTGTCTAGTGGCATTTGGATACATACACTGTGCACTCTAGGAAATCCCATAACCAACATTTATACTTAATTTAATGCATTATTATACATTGCATGTTACATATTACATATTGTATATTATATGTTATAATAGCTTTTGTTTGCTGTATTGGTGCTTGGACCACTTGTCTTTTAGCTCCTGTATGTTCCATTAAAAAGGTTTGTTCAGTAGAGATTGCCTTGTTTAGTTTGGTTTATTTTTTAACAGTCCTCACTAAATAGCTTCTTAACGAGTTCACCATGACCTGTAGGTGGATCCACAGAGCAGTGGCCCCCCCCAACACTCTCCCCTGGGACCAGGCATGACCCTCTGTGACATTTTTCTCAGGGATGTAAATCCTTGCTTCGTTGAGCGCTCGTGTTCGAGCTGTTGCTTAGTGACGCTAATTTCCACACTTAATGCAGATTTATTTCCGGGTCGCCGTAGCCATCAAATTCCCAAATAATGGAGCGAGAAAAGAAAGGGGGAGGAGAAGAATGAGTGGAGCTTTTTGCTCTGTGTGTTTTAGTGCAGACGAAGTCCCATCAGGAGAACATTAATGGGGGAGACGAAAAAAAAAGAAACAGCTGGAGCTGAAATGTCACCAGCTCTAGCCAGCAGACCAGTTGGGCGTCTCGGGCCCTTTTAAAGCTTAGTTGAGCAGACAGACAGACCGGGATAATGCCAGGCTTCGAAGAGAGAGAGACGCTTTAATGGAGTGCAAGGAGGGAGACGAGGGAGACGAGGGAGAAGAACAGAGGAGAGGAAGTGAAGCACAATCCTCGCCTTTTTTCCCCTCCGTGTAACACATCGCTGACTCAGCCTATCAGCACACAACGAGGCAGATTCCCTCTGCTGCCTGCGGGAAGAGATGAGTGTCTGCACTCGTTCATGCTTGAGAGAGAGAGAGAATGAAGTGATAGTCATGGATCTCCATGGATCTCACTCACTAATAACCGATTATTTATGCAGCAACTGGAGTACGAGAGAAAATGTTTACTTCCTTGGCCACTTTATTGGAAAACCCTAACCTGTTGCTCCAGTTAGAGACTTTTGGTGCTCAGTGTGTGGTCACTCCTCTAGACCTTCATCAGAGTCAATTTCTGTGTGAAAACACCAACAGTGCCTTAAACACAGTGGGTGGTAGTGGTCTTGGATACTAGCTTCTGAATCAAGAGGTCATGGGTTCGAATCCTACCTTCAGTATACCTCCACTGGGTTACCTGTTGCTCCAGGGAGTCTGTCCACTGTAGTTAGAGAACGGAAGTCGTTTTGGATAAAAGCGGTTGCTAAATGCTGTAAATGTAAACACTCATACCATCGCAACAAACCAAAAGGTGGGTGTTTCTAATAAAATGGCCAGTGAGTGAAAGCATAAGGTAGGTGTTTCTAAGAAAGTGGCCAGTGAGTGTATACTTTCAAGTTTATGCAGTTCTTCTGTTGTGAGGTTGAACAAGCTTTAGAGAACATCAGTAAAATCCTATTTGACCAAATGAGGTGATGAAAATGTATAGTGTGTAATTGACACAATTGCACTACTGCTTAAATTGTACTATTATTAAAAATATCTGGTAAATAAAGCTTATTCCCTAAAGTTTCATCATTAATTTACAACACCATAGTAACCTAGTAATACCACCCTAACAACAACTGTAGATACCACAGCAGATGGCTAACAACCTTAACAACCACCTGCAATGTCATAGTAACTGCCTAGCAGCACCCTCATAACCACTTTCAACACCATAGCAACTACTTAGTAACACTCTAGCAACCATCACAGATACCATGACAACCAATGTTTCTAGTGCAAATGTATCTGTGGTTTGAAATTTATTTTGTTTATTTCGAGATTTATTTAGACACTGTCATGATGGAGGGGTCATCTAGAATGACAGATGTTCATTAGAACTTTTTAGTTCCTTTTCTTTATAAGTGGGCTTAGTGTTTGGACAAAAGGCTCTTCTCATTCTGTTTCAGAAGCAGCTCTCTCTTCTGTTCCGGGCCGCTTTGTTGTTATTCTGTCTCTCTGACGGCTGTGAGGATTAAACAGAGACTCGTTTTTGATTTAGGCCGCCTGGACACGGTCAAGCTGTTTTACAGCGAGACTCGCCATCTATCCACCTCCCTTATTGTCAGGTTATTGCTTTAACAACAGTAAAGGAGGGGGTGGCTATTTGTAGAAGCTGTAAAAGCTGTCATATGAAGGGCTCTGATAAACAATTTTGTGCCTGAACAAACCAAACAGATTAGACCAATGGGATGAATAAATATAAGTCGCTAATAAAACAGCTGATTGTGTTTGTGGAGTTTATTACCGCTATTATTGTTCGTGATCGAACGCACTTTTATAACCGTCCATATTCAACACACTTGGCGCTTAAAGGGAAGGTCCACCTGTTTTCTAAGATTTCGGCATAATATAGGTGTAAACAGGTCAAAAGTGTTCCCATTGGTGGTTATGAATCTGCTGCCTGATGCCTGAGATGTCTACCATAATAAATATGACATTTTACAAATTTTAGGGCGCAATTTATTTTTTTGGTGCGTTTGGGAAATAATGCATAAAATATTGGTGTATCGGGGTCTTATAGCACTGAGTGTTAGTTTAAATATGGCTTCAATATAGATATAAGCGTGAGTTAAAACACAAAGAAAATCAAGGATAGCCAAAAACGGGTGGAAAAAATGCAATGAAGCAGAAATAAAAGCTCATTTCAAAACTGCCAGCATTTTCTCAAACTACCATACTTTAGTCTCTTTAAGAATAAACACATTTATCACAAACAGAAGTCATTTTAAAGCTTCAGATTGGCTAACTGAGCTGGCTAGGAGCTTGGTGGGTAACTAACATCAGCTTCAGTGCAAACAATAAGTGTTCACAAGCTGATTATTTTTCAATAAACCACAACAAAAAGATTCAAGATTTACAACGTTTGTCGTATGTACAGTAGAAAAATGTATTTCTCTTTACAGTATGAGGTAGGTGATGATGTCGATTAATTATATTCCTGTCAGCTCTTAAGGAGTCTGATGGCACTGGGTAGAAAGGATTTGTTGAGTTGGGAGGTTCTAGATTTCACACTTCTGAACCTTCGTCCTGAGGGTAGAAGTGTGAACAGTCCATGTTGGGGGTGTGTGGGGTCTTTGAGGATGGAGGCAGTGTGGGGTCTTTGAGGATGGTGGTGATGCAGCTGGTCAATGTGCTCACCACAATGCAGCTGTAGAAGTTGCTAAGGACCTTGGCTGACATACCAAACTTCCTAGTGTATTGTGGCAGTCACCACATAAGCAATTTCCTCTGGGATAAATAAAGTTTTCTGATTCTGATTCCTCAGGGGCCTCAGGAAGTACAGCCACTGTCGAGTCTTCTTGACCAGCTGTGTGGTGTTCAGTGTACAGGTGAGGTCCTCACTGATGTGGACGCCCAGGTACTTAAAGCTGCTCATCCTCCCCGCTTCAATCTCCCAGATGAACAGTGGCTGATGAGGCCTCCTCTTCTTTGTCTTATCCGTGTTGAGGGTGAGGTTGTTGTCTGCACACCATGACACCAGGCCGGCCACCTCTCTCCTGTAGGCCATCCACGAACTTCAGGATGATGTTGTCTTTGTGGCAGGTGACACAGTCGTGGGTGAACAGGGTGTGGAGGATGGGGCTGAGGACACAACCCTGTGGAATGCCAGTGTTTGTGGTGATGCAGGCTGAAGTCCTGTTACCGATCCTGACAGACTGAGTTCTGCCAGTCAAAATGTCCAGGAGCCAGTCACAGAGGTTTGGGTGCAGACTGGGTGTGGTCAGTTTGTGGGTGAGTTTGTAGGGGATGATCATGTTGAAGTAATCAACAAAGAGCATCCTGATGTAGGAGTCATTGTTTTCCAGGAATAGAGAGGGAATAATGACAGCATCTGATGTAGATCTGTTGGGCCGGTAGGCATTTGCCATGAGTGGAGTAAGTGCTACTGGTCTGTAGTCGTTCAGGCAGGTGGCTGGGCTTTTCTTGGGGAGGGGGACACTGGTTATGGTCTTGAAGCAGGTGGGAATGGTGCTCTGGCTGAGGGAAAGTTTGAAGATAGAAGTGAGAACATCAGCCAGCTCATTGGCACATGGTTTAAGGGCCTGTCCAGGGATGTTGTCTGGTCCTGCTGCCTTGCGGGGGTTGATCTTCCTCAGTGCCTTTTGTACCTAGTCTATTATAACTGTTGGTGGTGGGGAGGCGGGGAGGGTGGTCTGGGGGATCTGGAAGGTGTCGGAGGTCTGGGTGTGTGCATACCTCCTCTCTGTACTGCAGCTAGGGGTCTCAAAGTGGGTATAGAATGTGTGGAGATCATACAGCAGTCTGCCTGCAAAGCTGATGGTGCTGGTGGTGGCCCTATACGCTGTGATGTGCTGCAGGCCTTGCCACATGCGCCCGGAGTCAGAACAAGAATAGAAGCCATCCAGCTTTTCTCTTTACTGCCTCTTGGCCACTGTGATGGCTTTCCTCAGTCTGTACTTCACAGCCTTGCCTGATCGGAATGCAATAGAGCGAGTATGCAACATGCGTCGCACCTGACTGTTGATCCAGGGCTTCTGGTTGGGGAACTTTCTGACTTGTGTGGTGGGCATGATATTGTCAACACAAGTGCTAATGTACCCAGTAAGATGTAAATGTAAACACTAACATATCTTTCTTTTCATTACTAACCTGTGCTTTAGCGTCTTAAAAACTGTTTATTGGCAGATATTCACATTAAACCAGTGTTAGAACTGTGATGCTGCATTCAGTGCTGCTGCATTTCTGCCAGGCATCCTGTTGCCTGAAGCTCAGAAAATTATTAACACTCAGAAAATTAACATGTTATTTGACTTGTCCTGTGATGGACATTATGTTTCTCCACCTTTCGCCCTATGAGTGCTGGAATAGTCTCCGGCACCCCCGCAACCCTGTTTAGGAAAAGCAGTTCAGAGAATGAATGGATGTCATTTGATGTGTGTGGGCGGAGGGGTCTCTGCATACAGCTATGTGTATTTACTGAATTATCTTTAACTATTAAAGCAAAACTATAGTTACTCTGGATTTGCCACGATCACTGCAGTCTGATGGAAAACAGTAAAACATACATTATTCTGTGTACACTAATTTGTACAGGCATTTAGAAAGTCTAATGATGATCAAATAAAGTGTATAAGGCAGTGTGTGTGTTTGTGTGTGTGTGTGTGTGTGTGTGTGTCACTGCATGAAGTTCATTAGCACTGCATGATGTTCAGTAAATCAACCACATTTCGAGGAGATGAATTCCATCCAGAATGTTTTTGCCTCTTCCTTTTTTTTGAGTGACAAAAGGTTTTTGTGGGTGGGAGTGAATGTGTGTGTGTGGGTAAGAGAGAGTGTGCATTGCCAAGCAGCTCAGAAACACTGATTTTTGCTGGCCTTCACACAGCAGAAGTTCTTGTTCTGAGTGTGTGTTCGACCCTCTTTGTCTGCTGGGTTCCGGGCGAAGTGTTTCTCGTGTTTCTCGGCGGCCTCGGCCGGGCGAAATCAAGCCGACCCATTAACCCCTGTCCAAATTGGCCGATCAAAACTTTCTCAAGCCTGAAATTGTTGTAATTAGAAGCAAAAACATAACAGCTCTCTGTGCGTAATTAATTTGCTCAGGCAGTTTTAACACTGCAGCACCACTCAGCTGCTGACAGCTCCCACTGAAACAGTGCCTGAATTCTTTTAATAACATCCACATTTGTTCCGCTGCAGAAAACTCACTCTCAGCTGATGAAGTGATCTCACATGAAGGTGATAAGTCTTGTTTTTTCTCCCTACGGTGAATGTTAATGGCTCAGTGAGTGCGAGATTATTCTGTTCAAGAACAATTCCTTCCATCAGACTCACAAATCTAAACTTATCTGAGGTCATTTCTGGATGAAAGAATCCCTGATCAGGTTCTTCCGATGATCATTTCAGTAGTTCTGATATTAAATCAAGCCTTTTCTGCTCGTTTTAGGACGTCTCCTCCTCTCATACCACACACTGTACAGTAACCACCTAGCAACAGCCTAGCAACCTGTCATATCTCAGGGCATCCTTCTCCTGGCACGCAAAGCAATCATACTTACACCAGCTGTAGTCAAAGTGCTGCATCTTGTTTTTTCTTTTATTTTCCAAAAACATAAAGTAAACGAAACTGATGCGAGAGTAAGACACCAAAACGTGGAACTTTTAGAAAACAGGATTTTAGGAGACACACAAGAAATAAATAGGACAGATTCTGACGGTGGACCGACAACTATGGTCCACCTATCAAACACAAAACCCCAAAACCAATCACAAAACACATACACTTTCTCTGAAACTAATAATAAACAAAACTCAAACCCGGTGTCATCAGGATATCAAAATAAAAGTCTCAAAAACACAAAAAAAACCCCAAACTAAACAAAGAGCGACCCCTGATGGCCGCTGTCGGGACCTGACACAACCATCTAGAAAATGACAGCACCCATCTAGCAACACCCAAGCAACCACCAGAGTTCACATAGCAACACTTGTAACACCTCAGTAACCTCCTAACAACACCCTAGCGATCATGTGAAATGTCACAATAATTTTTAGCAACACCCCAGCAACCACCTAAAATACCACAGCAGATGGTTAGCAACACCTTAGAAACCACCTTTAATTTCACAGAAACCTCACAGCAACACCTTAGTAACCACCTGAAAAACCACTGCTTTTACCCCGCTGGCAAATTTTTCTGCTGAACAGAATCGTCCCCAGCTCGTTTTCAATAGATCTTCTCTGGTTTGTCTGAGTTGCTAAGATGATGATTTGGTCCAAAATGAATCCATCTTTGAAGGCCTGAAGATTTTCCATCTGTTTATTAAATTGTGTCATGCCATGAACAGCTGACCTCCCCATAGTACAAAAAGTCTTGAGCCTGTCTTATTTTTGGCACATAAAAATACATGGTGACTAGATATAGGTGTTCCTACTCAGCATTCAGTGGCACAAATAAACTAATCACCGCCTGATCATCTGGAATCACCTGCACCTGTTTCTTTGCTGGTTCAGGTCTTAAGTTAGATGTGCTTTGTTCTGCTTAAATGATTCATATGTAGGTCACTGTGTGGCTTAACAAACAAAAACATTCCTCTGAAAACTGGTCAGGTTCATGGACTGGACTGAAAATGAGAGTCTTTGAAAGTCCTTCGGGAAGCCTGGGGAACTGTTCCTCAAGACTACATTAAAATACAAGAAAGTCTGGATCTTTGGAATATGAAAATATGAAGAAATGAGTAGGCACATTTCTTTTGCATAGGACTACATTTGACTGGATTATGTCAGTAAATATATGTAAAATGTGAATTTCAGTCACAGTGGAGGGGGGGCTGCAAAAAGGAAAAGAGGACTTAAGATATCAGACTGATCAGATTATCAGATTTTGTTTTCACACCTGTATTTTTACATAGAATATACAATTTAATCCTAATATTTAAGTGACTAGGTGTAAACGGCATCCTAGAAAAGTGTAAATTACGTACGATCGTCTTATTTCCTTTTTTATTTACCTCTTGTTACCAAGGTGACATGTCATTTACTCTCGCTCTGCCGTGACTGCGGTCCAGACGAGGCTCTGACTCATCAGACACTCCTGATCTGAGCAAACTCAATTTCAAGCGGATTATTTTTGTAGTGGGGTGTCTTCAGTTTCTCGTTTTGTCTGTCTGATTGTTTGTTTGTTTGAAACATTGTCTTAATGAAATTCCCCTGTTGGCCCATGACCCCCCGCCCCCCCACACACAGCTGCCAGACCCCCCAGCCTGTTTCCAGATGGGTCATTTCCCGATTTAGCGTTTAGCATTCGGCTCGATGCTCCCCCTCCCCCATGCTCTGCATTTCCATATTTCCCATCTCACTCCTCAAAAAAAGCCCTTCATCTGCGCTGCTGAACAAATCCCTGCTTTCTGTCACTTCCCGCTCTCAATGTAAATATTAATTTCATGCCTTTCAATTTCAATATGCGAGCCGTTTTCTTCGGTCCGGCTCATGTGATTTCACCCGGATGGGTTTCGGATGTTTACTGGAGGAGGTCATTAGAATGCCCCACACGAAAAAAGGCTGTGGCTAATTTACAGTCAACAAAAAGCATCTGTTCTGGAGCACCAGGGCCGAACCACAGCAGCCACTTTGTCAGTCATCATAAGTCAGCCGGGACCCTGAATCACTCTCCACCAATCACTGGTCACCTTATTGGAAGCCCCACCCTGCTCACTGGCCACTTTATCAGAAACCCCTCTGGCCACACTGTGCTCCACAGCCACCTTAACAGAAAACCCCTACCCACAGCACCACCTTGATCTGTGGGCCACTTTATCAGAAACCCCTTCCATGTGGCCCCACCCTGCTCCCTGACTCTTTATCAGACTCTTTATCAAGAGTTCACAGAGAACTCTTTAACAACAAGCAAGGTGTCAGTAAGTTGAAGTGCAAGGTGGTGTTTCTAATAAAGTGGCCAGTGATATGTTTATTCATTTTATATATTATAATTTCACTGAATTGTTCTGAATCTGTAAATTAAACAGGTCAGATATGGCCGTTATGTTCAGCGTTGTGCTAGTTTCTGTCCTTTAGAAACCGTTTGATGAATAGAGCAGAACTGAAGGACACATCGTGCTCTGACCTGTTGGACAGATTTTTTGCTCTATAGCTGAATAAGTCAAAGAGTCCTTTCAGAATTGTGCCTTTAGATTTATGGCTGTTGAGCAATATGCAGGAAATGAAGGCATGATAAAAACGTAATGCAAAATTTGACAAAAGACGGGCGAGCTGCATCTCTCCTTGTCGCCCGCAATGACCACACTGGCCTCATAATTGGCATTAAGATGAAAATAACTGAGCTATATCCATGGCAACGCAATCAAACAGTTCAGCAACCTTGTTTATTTATTTATTTATGAGGTGCGAATTTGAGCCTATTAATCACTGATTGCAACTGATACGGTGTTGTGTTGAAGTTTATGTTTTAATTTCCTTTTCATTTTAATTAACGTGAAATCGAAACCCAGTACAAGTGTGACGTCACAAATCAAGAAACAAAAAACTTCTGCAACCGAAGAATACGATTCCTGATTCAGTTTGACACAAAAAAGTGTCAAACTGAATCAAGAACATCAACACAGCTGTGATGTTTCGGTTTGGGTCAGGACTGAGAAATGAGGTGGCGTTGGAGGCTGGATCCACAGCAAAATCCATGATTAATAAATAAACACAAGAAAGAAAACACAAACACACAAACAAGGTTTTAAATAATACACAATAAACAATAATGAAACACATAGAAAACTACATGGAACAACATCTGGTGGGAGGAGAGGCTTAACACAGGTGAGACTCTAAGTGTGGACAGGTGGGGTATGAGGGGCATAAACAATAACGCAAACAAACACAGCTACAAGACGTTACATAAAGAAATGGCTCCATCACGTAAATTCCATATTTTATTCAGTGTATCCCCTGCTTATAATCAGGGCTTGATTGATACCAATACTGACAGCACACCCTCAATTATGTACTAATCATGATATCTATACTGATACTGACACCACACCCTCAAGTATCTGCCAGTACCAATAAAGCTACTGATACCACACCCTCGAGTATCTGCCGAAACCACTACTGATACCACACCCTCGAGTATCTGCCAGTACCAATAAAGCTACTGATACCACACCCTCAAGTATCTGCCGAAACCACTACTGATACCACACCCTCGAGTATCTGCCAGTACCAATAAAGCTACTGATACCACACCTTTGAGTATCTGCCGAAACCACTACTGATACCACACCCTCGAGTATCTGCCAATACCATTACTGATACCACACCTTTGAGTATCTGCCGAAACCACTACTGATACCACACCCTCGAGTATCTGCTGAAACCACTACTGATACCACACCCTCGAGTATCTGCTGAAACCACTACTGATACCACACCCTTGAGTATCTGCTGTTACTGATACCACACTCTTGAGTATCTGCTGTTACTGATACCACACCCTTGAGTATCTGCTGTTACTGATACCACACCCTTAAGTATCTGCTGTTACTGATACCACACCCTCGATTACACAGGTCGACAGGTCAAAATCATCAAAGATAAGTTTGTGTGGGTTTTGTAGTGTTTTTCATACTGATTTCAAATCTGTGTTTAGCACTTACAGGTATTGTGATGAAGCTAGTTATATATTGCATAATAGTGGTATAATTAGCATATAATAATCATATACTATGCGTTTTTGAAGAAACGGTGGTAGCTGACTGACACTGATCACTATATCTATGCCATCAGCTCAAGTATCCAGTGTCTGGCAAAATGAATTCCAGTCTTTTTCCCTCTTTAACAACTAATTGCTGTGTTTGATGTTGCACAGGACCTGGAGACTCACAGTCAATACACAGTTTACTGAATTTAATAATCTCCAGAAAATCCATACTAACTGGAGTCTTCACTTGCTGCATTGTCCAATTTACTAGCAACACCTTCCTTGTGCTACTAAACAGAGTAAACAGCACTGTCCATCTGTTCAAAGTGTCCTGTGGTTCCAGTGGTTCCTAGTACATCCAGTGTGTTCAATGTTTCCGGAATGTCCAGTGTGTCCAGTGTAAATGTATTTATGCTCATTGTTTGCACTCCAGACTGTAGTTCATGCTCATATGTTGTTGACATACAGCTACAGTCATATTATATAAAATCAGTAACGGGTAAAATTCCTTAATTCATGAAAGACAAATGAAGTCTCTCCAGGGCTTTGTTTACAGTTTTGTTCTGACATGCTTGTGCATGGCTATTTAATTATACAAACATTTTGCGAGGGTTTCAGAGGTCTGGCCATGCTGTGTGAAAAAAAGAATATATTGCAAACAATCAGATTATATAACATTTCAGTTAACTGAGAAAATCTTCAGAAAAAAACATGGAGTTTTATAATACAGTAAGTTAAAAAAAGTGCAAAATACTTGGTGCAAAAATACTGACTGTTAAACTGTCTTATCTTTGGCTTACTGAGCAGATTAAATAAAAGAAATTGGAATAGATGTTTTACTGTGTCAGGCTGCAAAGTGCCTAAAGATACAAGGTGCCTAGATAAAGGTGTTCTAACCGCTCAGCATTCAGCACCACTAGTATACTAATCACCGACCTCCCCGTAATACAAAAAGTCTTGAGCCTGTCTTATTTTTAGCACATAAAAATACATGGTGACTATATATAGGTGTTCCCACTCAGCAATCAGTGGCACAAATAAACAAATCACCGGCCTGATCATCTGCACTTGTTTCTTCACTGGTTCAGGCCTTAAGCCAGATGTCCTTTGTTATACTTGAGTGATTCATTCGTAGGTCACTGTGTGACTTAACAAGAAACATTCCCCTGAGACTGGTCAGGTTAAGGGGCTGGACTGAAAATGAGAGTCTTTGGAAGTCCTTCAGGAAGCCTGGAGAACTGTTCCTTAAAACTAAATATAATAGTGCCATGCGGAACTGTGATGCAGTAAAGTGTAAACTCACTGTTGTCCTAAGAATAAGTAATAACTTATACGGAGCTGAATTAGAGTCCTGCTGCTCAGTGTTCAGTCAGGTTTTGGTTTGAATGCACAAATCTCTTGGCTTTATTTTAATTATGTTCGGTAACTATGCAATATCTTATGGATGAGGCAAATTCATATGTAAATATTAATGCACATAAAAGAAAATTAATATCTAGATGAAAGGATAAATGGTAAATTTGTGACAGGCTGAAGGACATGTGACTGTCTCTGACTGGAGCCAACTCACAGGGATTTCCAATATAGTGTCCGGCGAGTGTGAGCCCTCCCCTGTGAAAGTCCTGAGACTGAAACAGTGCCGGAACAGAGGATCTGCTGTTTTTTTCATTCCTTCTTTCATTTGATCAGAACCCCACATGCATTTATTCTCTCCAAAAAACAACTCTTCATTTTTCTGCCGCCCAGACTGCCTTGCCCTGGGCGCCTCAATATAAAACTTTACATTCTCCTGATCTGCCCTCCCCCTCCTCACAATGCTGTATTGAATTGTCAGATTAACTTTTTGTTTGTTCTCACTCTGGCAGAATCAAAGCTGAGCAGTAGCTCCAGGCCAGCAGTTGCCCTTTATTTTTCTATCAGAAGTTTCAGGCTCTGTGCAGCCAGCATCATTATGTTTTTCAAAGTTTCTTGTCTAGCTGCATCAATTCAACCTGAAGAATCGATCATCAATCAATCATTTAATTCAGAAGACAAAAGGAACGTTCTGCTGTTTCACATCATTCTTTTGTTTAATTTGGAGTTGGACTGGGGTGATCTTCAGATTAGCCCCTTCATGGCTTCTTTCTGAACAGAAACCGCAGCAGGTCATCACACAAGCGTTTTTTCATTTGTTTAATATATCTTTCTTACTAATGACCAACTGTGGTAATGAGGGGGGATCTTTCTACCCAAAAGGTAGTTGGAATGCTGCCCAATCCTTAACACATTTTTAAGACCACCTGGCTCCAACAGATAAGATAGTAAAAAAAAAAAAAGACAGACGTGATGTTTTGATAGAGAAAAATATTTAATAATGCAAGGTTGTAACGCATTCATTAGTTTATTGGTTCCCCAAGCAAAAGAAAAGAAACGACACTCGGAGAAGCAACGGCTGCCCCCAGAGATGAGATATCAACAGTAAAGATGATAAGTCCACTAGACGGGGGAGGTTACCTGCACCGAAGAAGGAGTGATTCAAACAAAACCACACAAGATCTGCAAAACAAAGTCACTGCAAATGATGAAGTGCTCTTTATCACTGCAAATACGGTGTGAGGTGCACAAAGAAAATTCAGATCCGGCATCCTGCCCCATAGAACAGCTGCTGTGTGTCTACAAGACGGAAGAGAGAAACGGTTAAGTTAAGATTAACTAATTTATAGAATCATGAACTAAAAAGATGCACACACTAGCATAATGCGTAAGGACCATAAGAGCAGATATCCATGGCAGCCAGTACTTTGGTTTTTAGAATCACAGCACAAATTAATGATAATAAAAAAACTATCAAAATGCACCAGAACAAAGAAATAGACTAAATCAACCAGCTAAAACAAAAGCAACCCACAAGGCAAAAGCAGATGTTATGCTAAAATTACAGAAGGCAAAGCAGCAGTGGCAAATCTCTGTGTGTCTCAGGCTTGACCAGCATGTACAATGATGGTCCCTGGCATCACAATCCCAGCCTAAATGACAACAGCTTTACAAATAAAACAGTTGGGATCATCAATACAGGGTGACAAACAAAAGATACATGCCAACATTTTACTTGGGCTGTTCAGCAAACAGCACCAGGCTGAACTGTGAACAGTACCTAAAACAAATAAATACCAAGGCAAAATGAACATGTTTTGATTTACCTTCATGTAGCTCAGGCCCAGATGGCAGAAATAGTGCTCGCCGGCATCTCCCGTTGTCCAAAAGGCAGTGCGAATTCTCTGTGCCTTCTAACAAACAAACCTACATTACAAGCATTGCGGTTTACATTCATAAAATCCTGCATTCTAACATGTATTTATATGAAAATACTGTGAGACACAAATACTTTCTGTAGTCAATCCACATACTACCTGGAACACAGGTACACTACACATTAGAATACCTGTTGCCAAACATTTTAGTTTTTAGCAAAACCACCCAGTACATGTTAGCAGTAACAAACCAGCAGCACATACCTTCCACTGTCCATCTGTTTTATAGCCTACAGCAGTGACGCACATGGCTCAGTAACCACTAGCATGCTACCAGAAGGGTGGGATAAAACTACAGTGGCTGCCAGGGGACATAAGGAACGCCGGTTACACTAATTTGTAGTACTGTGCATAAGTCTTGATCAAACATTTCTTTACATTTCGCTATGAATGACCAAAATATGCCAAAATATTATTT
Organism: Bryconaethiops microstoma; assembly: GCA_037577275.1. Classification (NCBI taxonomy): domain Eukaryota; kingdom Metazoa; phylum Chordata; class Actinopteri; order Characiformes; family Alestidae; genus Bryconaethiops; species Bryconaethiops microstoma. The sequence goes on along the minus strand of JBBJLS010000134.1, from coordinate 30,338,520 downwards.
TCTGCCAATCCAGCTGTCTTATCTTTAGCATATTGAGTAGATTAAATGAAATAAAAATTAAATGAAAGGGCTTAGAGCTTTAAGAGCTATCCTTAATTGTCATCATGTGTGATAGAAGAAATATCAGTGCAAGAACCCAAGAAGAAGTGTGTATGAGTGTGTCGAACAAGGGTGTGTGTGAGAGAGTGTAGGTATGGGTGGAAGGGGTGTGTGTGAGAGTGTGGTGGGTGGAAGGTGTATGTATGAGTGTGGGGTAGGTGAAAGGTGTGTATATGAGAGTGTGATGGGTGGAAGGGGTGTGTGTGAGTGTGATGGGTGGAAGGGGTGTGTGAGAGTGCGGGTGGGTGGAAGGGGTGTGTGTGAGAGTGTGATGGGTGGAAGGGGTGTGTGTGAGTGTGGGTGGGTGGAAGGGGTATGTATGAGTGTGGGCTAGGTGGAAGGTGTGTGTATGAGAGTGTGATGGGTGGAAGGGGTGTGTGTGAGAGTGTGATGGGTGGAAGGGGTGTATGCGAGTGTGGGGGTGGAAGGGGTGTGTGTGTTGGACTTACTTGTGAATATAAATATTTGTACATAGTTCAGTTTTTTAACCATCTCCTATAATAAATGCTGAATATGTCCAAAATGTCCAGTAAAGAATACACAAACTAACATATTTGTTTGAACTATAAAAATAATAATTTTGTCATATTATTGAGGGTATATACATTGTTTAAGGCTTTAAATATTAGAAAAAAACAAGTAATGCAGAAACATGAAAAAACACCATCAGGGTTCCAAGGGTTACAATAAGTGAAGCTCAGTGCAGAGTTGAGGGTGAGAAGATCTGCTGTGTGTGTTTACACATGCATTCTTACCTTCTCAGGTGGGAAACGGTTTCTGGGAGGACTCTGGTGAGGAGCGTGTTCAAGAGTCTGGGGGAAAGCAGTCAGATGGCATTTTCTTCCTCTCATCTTCACATTCATCCACAACACACTACAAGAAGATACAAATACTTTCTCCTGCTGTCACACACACACACACACACACACACACACACACACACACACACACACACACACACACACACACACACAC
>JBBJLS010000134.1:30312170-30337346 GCA_037577275.1 Bryconaethiops microstoma | reverse complement strand
GTCTCCCTGGAGCAACTTGGGGTTAAGGGTCTTGCTCAGGAACCCAGTGGTGGTGCTGAAGGTAGGATTTGAACCCAAGACCTCTTGGTCCAGAGGCAAGTACCCTATCACTAGTCCACCACCATCCACTCCTGACCACACCTCACACCTTCACTCTGGACCACACTCACACCTCATACCTTCACTCCTGACCACACTCACACCTCACACCTTCACTTCTGACCACACCTCACACCTTCACTCCTGAACGCACTCTTACCTCACACCTTTACTCCTGACCACAGCCACACCCCACACCTTCATTCCTGACCACTCCTCACACCTTCATTTTTACACTCACAGGTTCTGAAGGTTTTGCAGAAGGAGCTCCTGATGTTTCCCTCAGTGGTGTATTTAGGATAAAATGTATACTGGAAACGCGCAGAAAAATGTTTGTGGTCACCTGTTTTTTCTGAAATACACATTATATATAAAAGATATTAAAGTACCAAATACATTTGTGTTATTAATTGTTCTTTTTGAATATCACAGAGGAGTACATTTAATTTGGATTTAAACAGAAATAAATGGTTTTAATGATAAAGCTGGTAAAGCTCCATTGAGTGAATATATGATGTTTATGGTGTCATTTTCATTTTCATAATTATATTTATAATAATTATAGCTGCTCCGCTCGCATTGCTGAAACAGATCACACTAATCAGTAATGACTTTACTGATTATTGATTGTCTGTTTTAACCCATTATTGATTAGTGTTTTCTTATAATCCATTATTGATTAGTGTCTGTTTATAATCCATTACTGATTAATGTCTGCTTATAGCCCATTAATAATTAAAACCTTTGAAGCTGTGAGTGAAAGGATTAAACTCATAGAAACCCACCATTGTCAACAAATATTTTGTATTTTTCTGTCCAAATAATCCTATCCAGCACAGATAAAAGATTTGCTGCTGGACCCCCCACTTAAAACTTTGGTCCACTGGTTCTAAGTCAGTTTTACTGAAGTTCTCATAAATTTTAAACAGAACCCGAGTCTTGAGGGGAGCCTCGGTCTGAACGGATGCAGTGGGACCATCAGAAATCAGGAACGTCAGCCAAAAAACTTTTAGGTTAGAAGGAACCTCCTCAGGAAGCTCCTGCAGAACACCCTGTGCTCCTTATCATTTGGTATTTTTCTGATGTGTGGTAACTTACTGTTTCTAGCACAAACTAAACTACAATTAACCCTTTAATTTGCAGACCTCATTACACTCAGACATCTCACTCTTAATGAAAAATGACCTGAAAATGGGTTCTCTGGAGTGAGGCCCAGAAGAAACACTTTTGGTTCCCTAAATAACCTTTCATTGGACGGTTCTTTGAAAAAAAACCTCCTAAAATAACTACTAAGAATAAATCAGTATCTATACTGTACAAAAGCAGTGGTTGTGGTGGCGGCATAGCGGGTAGGATACTTGCCTCTGTAACAAGAGGTCATAGGTTTGAATCTTGCCTTCAGCACCACCACTGGGTTCCTGAGCAAGACCCTTAACCCCAAGTTGCTCCAGAGACTGTCCTCTGTAGTTAGGGAGTTGCTTTGAATAAAAGCGTCTGCTAAACGCTGTAAATGTACAAACAATTTAAAGTACATTTGAATAGCCCTGGTTGACTAAAAATGTTGAATATTGTTCTTGAACTTACTTTTAAAAGATAAACTAACTAAAAATGTTAACTGAACTATTAAATGAACCATTCTATATCTACAACACAAAAAAAAGTTTTTAAAAAATTTAAAGCTGAAAGTCTACAATGTCGCAGTCTACAGATGTGATTCTGACAGGAACCTGCGGCCATGGGAGACGTGAAAACATTTTTTTCGTCTAATTTGATTAATAGTATGGAAGGATTGTCCATCATTAATCAAAATAGTGCCTTGAACCAAATCAGGCGATCAAAACAAGTTACAGTTAGTATTAGTCTTGTGTCATCCTGTGATCCTGCCTGACCAATCAAAAGTCCCCAAATGTTCTTTCTAATAGTGCTTTTCCACTGGCACAAGGAACCCCACCATACCACGAACAAATGTTTTTCAATCACAAATAAAGTGATGCTAACCCGAGCGGAACCGTCAGGTTTGAAAGCTGGCTGCCGCCAGGCCGATTGCATCACTGCTGTCTGATTGTTGTCATCACAACATTGGAAAGAGGCCATTGTTTTTAGCTGTCTGTGCAAAAAAAACAACAGTGGAGATACAAACTAACAACTGGGAAGTCTACGGAGATAAATAATCAGCGGAAGTTGTCTACGACGCTAACAGGTGTACTAGGCCAGAACTAACAAATGAGCTGTGCTAGGTTTTCATTGCATGGCTAAAGAATGCTAAGAAAAAAAAACTGAAAAAGGCTATAAATAATAAATAAGACATAAATAAGACTATAAAGATGAGAATATCAAAATCAGCTCTGACAGAAAAACTTTCCAACTCGTTTGACTCCAAGGACACGGTTTTGGGGTGACTATCCATAAACTGTGGAGAGATCTGATTCAGGAAGTTTGTTACCAGGCTGAGATTCAATGAAAAAAATCAAAGTTACAACTTCCATACCATCGCAGTACAGTTTAGGTACGGCACGGTTCCTTTAGGCCTGTGGAAAAGTGCATTAAAAGTCTTTTAAAGGGCGGGTGGATCCATTTAATTTGGAAATATATATACAGAACAATTTCAATCATAACATAAAATAATCCAGGAGACAATGGTCCCGAATGCCATCGCAGATCAGAGGAAACCTTCGCATCAAACCGCCCAGCGCTGGCAAACACACTCGGATAAACTTTCCAGACTGTCCTTTATGAGCATTCCAGTATCCAGCTAATCCTGTTCAAATGAACATTCCGACACGATCCTGATTCTCCGGCGCTCCACGTGCCAGTCGTCTTGAACTGTGCCAATTTTTATAATTGACTTCAACTTAAAAGGGTGAATTTAATATTTCTGTGAGATGAAATATGCAAATATGAGAACCACTTATGATTGTGTGCTTTTTTTTTGGAATAAATCAAAGAGCTTATTTTTGCCTCTCTCTCTTTCTCTCTCCCTCTCTGTTGCCACTTAAAAAAAAAAAAAAGTGAAATTAAGGCGTTTATTTGCTCCCTTGCAAAAGTTCACTTTGCTTGATTTGTCAGAATTCCGTCCGTGCAGGAACATTATCAGAGATGTGATACGCTCCTCTTCCAAAAGTTGTTTTTTGTATCTATTTATTCTTTTCCCATCTGACACCTTTGAAGTGACATGCAATTACATCTGCGCCACCCCGCCTGACTTGCTCGCCCAAATAAAGGCACTCATTTCATGCCGTAGAAAAAGTTCCAGGATGGAACTGGGCGCTGAATTGAAGCGGAACCTGAACGCTGGAAGCGGAATCGATTTCTTTGTCAAAGAGCTGCCTGTCTTTTGTTGTGTGTTTTTGTGTTTGGCTTGTATTCATCTTTCATTGTGTTTTTAATACATGTTCTGAGGACTGTATTCATTGTTACTCAGAGAAAAGTAATGCATTGACTTTTCTTGTTCCAAAATTGTTGTTTCTATTCTTATAGATTACATTTCACCAATAGCAATAATAATAATAATAATAATAATCATAATAATAATGTGATTATATTATTATTATTGGTAAACTACATAATTGTTAGTGCGGTACTGCCTCAAGTTGTGGAGTTCATGTATCTCAGGATCTTGAGAGACAGTGTGGTGGTGAAAACGGAACAGATCCAGAAGGCAAAGCTCTCAATTTACCAGCTGATCTTTCCAGATCTCCCCTGGTCAGGAGCTCTGGGTGATGATTGAAAGAACAAGATCAGAGATACAGGCTGTGGAAACTAATACCTTCACAGGAAGACTGGAGCTCAAACATCCACAAGGTGTGTGGATGTGTAGATGTTCCAGTCATGACCAACTGGGAGGAGACCACGGAGCAGACCCAGGACACTCAGCTGGCCTGGAAGCACACTCAAATACTTAGGAGGAGCTGGTGGACTAAGTTGGGGGAAAGAACATCTGAACTGGCCTCCTTAGCCTAGTACCACCTCAACCAAGCAGCAGAAAGGTTTCCTCCTGTGCAACTCCTCGCACCCCTTGCACTGCTCCCATCTGGCAAAACCCGATCAGGCAGACTGTTTGAGCTTTTTCCCACAAGCCATCAGAATCAACACACTTCCCCCATTCCAACATACACACACCTGAACCGTGAACTGACTCACCTTTCCACCTTGCACTTTTCACATTCACATCACTTTGACACCGCCTCAGAGTTTCTGAATTTTTCATGGAGCCATGCCATCTCATCTCATCACACTGTATTTATGGCTGAGGTGACAATATAGTTTGTGTGAAATAATAAAAAAAATAATAATAATATAAAAAAAAAAAATATATATATATATATATATACTAAAGAAAAAAATACCAATAACAATAATAACACTGCAGTAATACATCATGCTGATACTAGTTTGTTTAAATTACTTCAGGGTGTCGAATTAGTACACTGTTTCATCCTTGAAGAACCTTTAAGTATGTGGTTCTTCATAAGCAACCTTTTTGTAACAGATTTCTGTGAGAAGAATCTCATCCATTAGAAGGTCATATATTAAGACTGGCCAAATAGTTTGAACTTTGAACAGTCTGCTCATTTATCATTTGATTCAACTCTATTATTAGTATTTAAAAGCTCTGTCTTTTTCCCATGTGTCCTAAAATCCGGCACTCTTCCTGTGCCAGGGTCTTTAAAAGGACAGTGATTGTCACTAAACATCTTTAGCCACTCCTCATTTGTAAACACTTTGACATGTGACTGGATCTTAATAAAAAAATGGGCATTTTATGCCACAAAAAAGTCATGTGACCTGTGTGGTTTTAATTGTTTAATTATTGCCTCAATTACTCTCTCTGCAACTTCAGTCTCCAGTTCAAGCCAAGACAGTATAGCTCTAAACTGAAATGAGAAATAATAAACTTTAAAACTGGCTCAACTCCCAGAAACGCTGGGCCAACGCCGAGCTGCTGGACTGATTCTGAGCTTCCACTGTTTCAGACGAGTTTAACAGATGATTCAATTAATATCATTAAAATTGGGAGGAGAGAGTGGTGACAAATCATATTTCATAACTTTTAGATTTGCTTTGGATGAGCAGTAAGAACCCTTGAGCGGCCTAGACCTTTGTTGGGGGGTTGGGGGGTGCGCACATCACTCTACATCTTGGCTGTAGTCTGGGAAAGAAAAAATGGGGGGCATGTGCTGCTTACTATGTCTCGACTGTAAAGTGGGGGGTACAAAAAAAGGGATACAAGCACCACTGTCTGTTTGGGCTGAAGATAAATTTCAGTGGGAGTTTTCTATGATGCTAACAAATTTGTATTTAATGCTATGAGAGACGCAAAGGTGTACCAGACCATCTCTAACAAGCTAGCTTGGTTAGGCATACATTGCATGGCTAAAGAATGAAAAAAATGAAAAACTCAAAAAATACTATTGTCACGTACCAGCTCGGCTCGCTCAGGCATGTTTTCCATGTTTGTTTTTTTTCTTTTATTTCAAGGAAAACACAAAGGACGGCTTGTGGGCCAAAATTCAAAGACAAAACCCGAACGAATACAAACCAGGTGTAAAGTGAGGGTGAACCGACAAAGGAACAAACACAAACCAAGCTATTTATAACAGTGCAAACCAAAAACACCTTAATATAATTGTCTCTTAATCCCTGGTCGGCTGTGCATCCTTAAACCGACAAGGGGACTAAAATAAGAGGCCCCTGGATCCAGTCCAATGGTGGCCGCTAGCGGCCGCCGACTGGGGGCGTTACAGCTGTAAATAATGAAAGACCACAATATCAAAAGAACTTACTGCTGGTTCGACTCCATGGACGTGGTTTTGGGGCAACGACCAGCCATAATCTATGGGAAGAGAATCACACATCAGAAACTCTGAGATACACTGGGAAATCAAAGCGTGCTGCTAGTTCTGTACCAGCACAGTACAGTTTAGGTACAGCATGGTTCCTGCAGACCTGGGGAAAAGTGCCTTTCTTGTCAGGATCTACAACCCATCATCTCCTCTTCTCCACCTCTCCTCTGTCTCCTCGACCTCCACTCCTCTCCTCTCTTCCCTGCCTGCTCCATCTCAGCGCCGGTTCTTCTCGTTCTCTGTGGCGTCCGTAACGCTGAGGCGTCCACCCTGGCCTGACCTTCATCTCTCAGGGCTCTGGGTGACGGGCTGTGGAGGAACAGGCACGTGACCTCTGACCTTCTCTCTAGATCAGACTGGACGAAACCCTGCTGGCCACTGCAGCCAATCAGCAGCTGTGCCTGCCGTGACCACAGGAGGAGCCGCCGCCCCTAATCTCTTAATACTTCACTTCATCGCCATCTCCAAGGTGACCTGCAGCTCCCGCCAGGCCAATCACCAGCCTGACCGTCCACCTCCACAAACTCTTCTACTTTATTTAAAATAGAGGAGACACTTCTCTTCAGGGCTCACAGCTCAGTAAACTGGCACTGAAGAGTTTAAAACTCTTACTGGTGATATTTACCAAATGTAAGATATGAGCGTTAAATTATAATGTGCCAAACTAGACTACCGGTCACATGTTTTTATCCATTTATTTCCTAAACAGCCAATTTGTATTCCTGTTAAACACTGGAAAGTTGTTGGGCGAACAACTATAAATTGAACAATGTCGAAGAAAACAAGTTTCCTCAATAAGATGAAAGAATGTCTAGAATGCTGCTGGTGATGCAGCATCAAATTCTAGACTGTGCTTTACTTTAAAAGCACTCGTTAACTCTTTCATCCCATTGGCTGTCACTTAATAACTCGTTAAATATTGTTAAATAACACTTGTCTGGTGATCCACAATATAATTATAATGATATTAGGTGTTTTTTTTATAGGTCAGTAGTGATGACTAACAATAAATAATTTTCTGGAAAATAAAGGAACTCAAATGGTGAATATAGTGTAATTTACTAACCAAGAATATTGAGTGCATTTTTAGTAAATATTAAGTGGATAGCCTGCAAATGTAGAAAATGTCAGTGCGTGCCAAAACTTTCGACTGGAAGTATGAATCACATCCTTGATTTGTCATGGGGTTTATCAACTCACTCTACTATCACTATCACTATTATGCACTGAGAGGTTTTGCTGAACTGGGAAAATCTGCTTTTATTTCCAGCTGGACTTCAGGATGCTTTAATGCTCAGCTCATCAGTGTCTCTCCTACTACCTTCTGACCATCTGGTTGTCAGATTTTAGTCTTATTAAATCTTAAATTCTAATTTGTTTATTCATACTGTAGCGCCACCTAGTGGGTTCAGACAAAGTTGACAACCACCCCTGCGAAGAAGTGGCACGGATATATTGGAGTAGGTGCACCGACGGGCTTGGCGCTTTGCCAGTGGTGCTGAAGGGGTGAGCCGCGGCCGATGTTTTGACAGTGGCAGCTCGTGTCCGCTTCAGCACCCTGGACAGCGTCGGCTGAGGAGTGTTTGCGTGAGGCTGCTGCAGAGTATTTCACATCTTGTACTGATTTTTTTGCTTATTTGGTAATTTCTCTTTAAATTTATATCTTGATTGTTTTCTTTTTCAGTTATTTTCCCAGATTAAATTCAATGCTAATATTTTTTATGTCTTTAACGTGCTGTAAAGTCACAGCTACATTGTAAACGAAGGTTGCGCTTAATGGATCTCCAGGTGAAGTGTTTTTTTAGGTGAAGTATTTGTAAACTACTATATATAGATATATTTATAGATATATAGGTTAATTATAACCCCCACCCCACCCTTTTTTACCCTCACTGTTAATCTGTCTGAGTGTGCTGCTGTTCTGTTGTGTTCTCTGTTGCACCTATGGCTTAGGAGGATGATATTTCATCTCACTATGTCCTATATGTATATGGCTGGGATGACAATAAAGCTCTACTTGACTTGTTTTGACTTGAAAACAAAGGCTGGCTGATTGACCAAAATGCTGACCATCAAAAGTCAACCACCAAAATGCCGGCCACCAAAACACCAACCAAAAAAATGCCAACCACCAAAATGCCGACCACTATAAAACACTGACCACCAAAACGTCGACCACAAAAACACAGAGCACAAAATTGCCACCCCACCAAATGCAGACCACCAAAACACCAACCACCAAAATGCCAACCACAAGAATACTGGCCACCAAAACACGGACCACAAAAACGCCACCTACCAAGATGCCAACCACCAAAATGAATAGCCAAAAATGTGGTTCTGAAATTAAACTGAACAAGATTTCATTGATCTGGAATTGACTTGTGACTCTGCTCAGACCCGTCCTTCAATTGGCTCATGACTCCACTCAGACCTACCCATAACTGATTTGCAACTCTACCCACCTGTAACTGTACCCACCTGTAACTCGTGACCCACCTGTAACTGACTTGTTACTCTACTCAGACGCACCTGTAACTGAGTCGTGAGTCTACCTAGACCAGCACATAACTGATTTGTAACTCCAGACCTGCCATTAACTGACTCATGACAGGGGAGGACCACCCAACCTACCCAGATAGAGAAGACAGTTATACTGAGAGATGGGGGAGTGAGAGGACAACCCTACCCACCCAGAGAGAGAGAGGACAGTTATAATGAGTGATGGGGGAGAGGGAGGACCACCCTACCCACCCAGAGAGAGAGGACAGTTGTACTGAGTGATGAGGAAGGGGAGGACCACCCTACCAACCCAGAGAGAGAGAGGACAGTTAACCCGTTACTCCTCTGGTCCTCAGATGGTCAGGCTTAATCAAAACTTCATAAACGTGAAGTTGAGGATGCGTTAAAAATGGATCAGGCTCTGAAGCAGAAGTACAGTATGAGTCATCTCTACTCAAATAACTGCCCTACACACAGATCGATGCAGAACGTCCATCCGCTCTTCACATACAGGTGGAGAGAAAAAAGAGGAAAAAAACCCAAATCAATAATAGAAGCTCCTGGCTGTTTGGAGTGAATCTGTGATTCATTTTCAGGAGATTAAATCCCACTTCTGCATCTGTTCTCATTTCAGAGCCGGGGATGTTTTTCTCTCTGTTACGTCTGAGGGAGTTTAATTCGTGGCCAAAGTCTCTGCTTACTCATTCAATCGCCAATAGGATTCAAAAGGAAATTAAAAAAGAGAGAAACCACGAATCTTTCATGCTCCCGCCCACTCACCCCCGGTAACAAAGAAAACGGCTTTAGAGGGAGTGAACTGGAGTCGGCTGAGCAATGTGTGGTTTATCTGATTAAATTAACAGAAATCACATTGTTAAAGCACCTTCAATATCTTTTTAGTAATACAGCACTGTGCAAAAGTCCTTTCTTCATTTTCTGTTTTGAATCACCTTGTTGGTGCAAATATATCATTTTATTCCTGTCAAACAGTTTAATCTTTGTCATATTTAGTTGATTAAATAAAAGAAATGAGAACAAATGTTTTACTGTGACAGGTTGAGAAGTGCCTAATGATACAAGGTTCCAAGGTTTTCAGTAGATCTTCTCTGGCTTGGCTTAGTTGCTAAGATAATGAATCCATCTTTGAGGGCCTGAAGATTTTCTGTCTTTTTGTTAAATTTTGTCATGCCATGAACAACTGACCTCCCCATAATACAAAAAGGCTGTCTTATTTTTGGCTCATTGAGCTGCAAATTGCCTAACGATACAAGGTGCCTAGATAAACTTGTTCCAACCACTCAGCATTCAGCACCACCAGTATACTGATCACTGCCTGATCACCTGCAATCATCTGCACCTGTTTCTTCACTGGTTCAGGTCTTAAGTCTGCTTGAATGATTCATATGTAGGTCACTTTGTGGCTTAATATTAAAAAACACTCCTTTGAAACTGGTCATGTTCAGGGGCTGGACTTAATATGAAAGTCTTAGAAAGTCCTGCAGGAAGAGAACTGTTCCTCAAGACTACATTAAAAATACAAGAAAGTCTCGATATTTGGAAGCAAAAAGAGCGGGGCTTAGGTCTGATGTTATTTGTTTCAGTGATCTGGCAGCCCGGCAGACTGTCAATCAATTAGTTTACCTTTCAATGTAAAAAGTAAAAATAAAATTTCAATTACAGCTAAAAAGCAAAATGAATCAACCAATTAAAATTCCAAACATTCAAATCTAAGCTGTTTCATTAGTAGCTGTTACCCTCACTGTTGTCTAATCAGGCCATCCACATTTAGAGTGCTGTTAGTTCAGGACAGGTTCTACACTGTCTGTGTGTGTATGTGTGTGTGTGTGTGTGTGTGTGTGTGTGTGTGTGTGTGTGTGTGTGTGTGTTGGGGGCTCTGATAACCAAGTACAACCAACAAGGACCAAAAAAATCTGAGAAAAATGTCATTATGTCTCTCACGTTTCCACAATTGAGTGTAGAAAAGGGCGGATGGCCTACAGATGAATGCGTGTGCGTCAGGCGGCCGCCCACTCTTCACACTGACAAAGTCAAATGGAACGATTTGTCTCCAAAGACTTCACAAAAGAAAGTGAAGCTCAGCCAAGCAGCATCTCCGACACAAGGACGGAGGAAATAAACCATCAGCAGAAAGAGCCTCGTCGCTTAGAAACCAAACAATTTTAGCAGAAATGAACTTCTTTTCACAATGAGAGAGTGGCCAAAAGCCAGATGTTTTTAATTACGTTTTATTCACTATCGACCCCCAGTGAAGCTCCATGTGTCTTTGATAGTTTATATGTATGATCATGAAGGTAAACTAGTGGAAAATCTGAACTAAATCACTTTTCTTTGTGACTATTTTGCCTCACAATTGTCACGGTACAACCTGGTCCAGATAGAAATGAGGCAAGCGAGGCACAGGCGCAGATGGACATCTGGCAAGGTAGGTTTATTCACAATACAAATACTGAAAGCGCACGGTGGCCAGTTACTAACGATATTCACTAGAAGAGAGAAAGAGGAATATGCCGAAGAGGAATATGGCGACCGGAGCAGGGGCTCGAGAGTCTGGTGTGGCGACCGGAACGGAGGCTCGAGAGTCCATGGCCCGGGGTGCCGGCACAGGAACCAGCAGGGGGACCGCAGCCTGGGGAGCCGACGCGGGAACAGGTACAGAAGTTGGAGCTGAGGCGTCCAGTGCGGGGACCGGCGAGGGGTCAGGAGTTGAGGTGTCTGGCGTGGGAACCAGACCAGGAGCTGGAGATGATGAGTCCGGTGTGGAAACCGGACCAGGAGCTGGAGACGATGAGTCCGGTGCGGAAACCGGACCAGGGGTAGGAGATGATGAGGCCGGTGCGGAAACCAGACCAGGGGCTGGAAACTGGACCATGGGCTGGAGACGATGAGGCCGGTGCGGACCAGGGGCTGGAGTCGGCGAATTCGGTGTGGAAACTGGACCAATGGTTGGAGTCGGCGAGTCCGGTGCGGAAGCTGGACCAGTGGCTGAAGTCGGCGAGTCCGGTGCGGAAGCTGGACCATGGGTGCGAGGAGTCGACACGGGACCTTGGGTACGAGGAGTCGGCGCGAGACCTTGGGTGCGAGGAGCTGGCGCGGGGTCTTGGGTACGAGGAGCCAGCGTGGGACCTTGGGTACGAGGAGTCGGCGCAAGACCTTGGGTGCGAGGAGCCGTCGCTGGACCTTGGATGCTCGAGTTAAGAGGTTTAGAGGCTGGAACAGAGCTTCGAGGTGCAGGAGTTGGAGTCAGGGAGTCCGGTATGAGAACCGGAACAAGAGTCGTAGTCTGAGAGTTCAGTAGAAAGTTCGCGGGAGGAGAGTTGCTACTTGCTTCATACACGGTGACTGTTGGGACACACTCTGGAAACACCGGAGGAGGTTTGTGGTGTACTCAAGCCACGGCGGAAGAAATACAGCTCACTTGAACCATGGAGAGGGAGTCGCTGCACACTCGAGCCACGGGGAGAGAACTGCTGTTCACTTGAGCCACGGGGAGAGAGCTGCTGCACACTTGGGCCATGGAGAGAGAGCTGTTGCGCACTCGAGCCATGGGGAAAGATCTGCTGCTCACTTGAGCCACGGAGAGAGAGCCGCTGCACACTTGAGCCATGGGGAGAGAGCTGCGTGGAGGGACTCTGGGTGTAGAGATGAAGGCTGAAGTTAATCCTGTACTTGGAGTAGAGGCTGAGTTGAAAGTTGAGTCGGGTGTCGAAGGAATCTGATCAGCTTGGTACTGGTTCGAGATGTATTGAACTTACTGTGACGGGGTTGACCAGGACAGACGGCTAGGTTGAATACTGAGACTGGAGTAGTTGTCAGGCTGGGTGTGAAATTTGGGCTAGATCGTGGGATGGGACTGCTTATCGGATTGGGAGCTGTGCCAAGAGTTGGCGCGAGAATTGAAGTGACTATTGGAATTACTGCTAACAATGGATGACGATCGGGGAGAAAAACTGGTGCTGGGTTGATTGGTGTAGCGGGATTTAGTGCTGGATTGGGTGTGGAAACTGGACTGGATCTCGGAACTGGAGTGAATTCTGGGGTTGAGTTTGGACTGAGTACTGGAACTAGGTCCGAGTGTATTTCGGGAATGGAGTGGTTCTCGGGAAGGATTTGGAGTGAACTGGACTGAATGAGTCTGAGGTTGAGACAATGATGGTTTGGCTGAGTTGTGTTGACTTGATTTGGACGAGACAGACGATGAATGTTGATCGGTCATTTCTATGGGAGCCGCCATCTTAGATCCCACATGGGATTTCCCAAGCCTTCGTGGTTTCCCTGTTGATTTCGTGACGGGGAGTTTGTTTAGAAACCCCACTAGATCAAATACCACTGGCGGGTCCTCCGGTCGTCCACTCCACCCGTACGTTAGTTCCTCCTCTTCTGAACTCACGTACTCCAGGGGCTCCGGGGGCTTGGACTGACGGGCTTCTCTCCAGCGTTGATTTCGTTATCTCCCACGCGTTGATCCTTTGGATGTAGGAATTCCATCTGCTGAGCCTTTTCGATGGATGCATTCTGTCACGGTACAACCTCGTCCGGATAGAAATGAGGCAAGCGAGGCACAGGCGCAGATGGACATCTGGTGAGGTAGGTTTATTCACAATACAAATACAGAACTGAAAGGGCACGGTGGCCAGTTACTAACGATATTCACTAGAAGAGAGAAAGAGGAATATGCCGAAACCTAGAGTATGCATCCATACTTAACAACACCCAGTGACAGACTTATATACTTAGTGTTAACCAATGAATATGTAGAATGTGATTGGGGTGATCAAGTTCAGCTGAGGGTTTCCAGTCCGAGTTCAAGGCAACCTCTGTTGGTCACAGAGCAGAGGGGAGTTTCCAGTCCCAGTCCGTGGTGCCCTCTGGTGGTCGCAGATCAGGACTGTGACAACAATGCCCTGCATGTATCCCTTCACCATTAATGGGTTTACTTTTAGGACCAAAAGCTTCTGAGAACTCTGGTAGAATAAAGTCTCAGGCATCAGGTGGCACAACCATAACCATTTGATGCAATAACTTTCTTATACTTAGATATCTGTTTCCATTCACAACCTCTGTGAACTGTTCTGACTTGGAGAGTGTCAAACTCCCTCTAAACCTTCTGTGTTCACAAACTGAACACTGAATTATGGGGCATTAGTTGAATTGCCCTTTAAATCATCACCCCTAATTCCTGCAGTGTTTTTGAGAGGTCCACTGAAACTCAAAGAAAACATCAGTTAAACTACAGTTAAACTAAAATTGCTGGAGTCTGTTTAATGGTTGATCCTGTAACACTGCAACATAATTGGCAGATTATTAAAGAAAAAAGTTTCCAACTTTTCCAACCTGCAATTACACTATCAAGATGAGATGTCCAATTAAATGTATTTCAAAAACAGATACACTTTCTAGTAATTAAACAACTTAGAAAGAAAAAAATCTGTCTAACTTACTCAGCCAATTAAGACTGTCAGTGAGGATTATCTTAAATAAATAAATAAATATAATCAAACAAAACAGGAAAAGATCTATGTATCAACATGCATATCTCAGAAATACAAGTATTTTTAAAAAATATTTATTATCAGTATTTATAATGACATTTCGCTTTCAAACAGGACTTCACTGCTAAGAGCAACTGTTTCAGTAGTAGCTGTTTCACACTTTGGTGACTGTAAATGGAACCTTCTTAACCCTGTCAGAGGGAGTTATTAAACAATTCTACCCGCTGAATTTTTCTGCTTGTGTTCTGGTGTTCCTCGCTAAAATTCAATGATCCATTACTTTGTGTTGTGAATTGTACTTGCATTCGCTCCAGGAGCGCCACCTGACTACAAAGCAACTAAACATCTCCTTAAAGTTCACACTCACCTTGATGCTAGTGTAACTTGTTTGACTTTGACTCGCGACTCGTCCGATTATGTTTGTTGTACAACAGCACGAGCTGTGGTTGCTATGGTTACAGTGCCATTGTAGTGATGGATGGATAAGGGAGAAGATAAATACTGGATAAAGATGGTTTATAAATGTAACAAAAACAAAACAGCTCTGCAGGGTTGTTTGCTGGTGTAGATTTTTTTTACAGCATCAAACAGCGAGCGTGTGTTTCTTGGTTGTGTGTGCTCTTAAGCTTTGTGCTCTTGAATGTCCATCCATCAGCTGTTGCATTAGCTGTTGGGACGCAGCATGAGTTTAGTGTGATGTAGTTACTGATGCACGGTCATATGTATAAAATTGTAAATATAAAACTTTGAGTGTAAAGACAAAGCGTTGATCTGCACTTAGAAGTGTTAGAATGTTCAGTGTTGAACATTCCAGATCACACCAGTGGGATGGGATGCTTTAATGGAAAGCAGTCAGGCGGTGCAACTGTGTGATGCTATGCTCTGGGGGGTTAATATCAGTGTTGGGGACAATTTTGAGGTCCTGGACCATGTGGACATGTTCGTATCGTTGGACATGTTCATATGAGTGACCTGGGTGGAAGTTTATTAGAGAGGCCAGAAAGCGAAGGTCGTGTTGCTCCTTCTGTACGTTTCACTGGTCTGTTTGGGGGTTTGTTGATCTCCTGTCCTGAAAGATACGAATGTCCTGCGACTGAGAAGAAGTGATAATTGCTCCTGGTTTGCCGATAAGACCTGCAGCATCCCTCGGCCTCTCCTCGTCTCTCACTGAGAGGAACCGCGAGGCAGATAAAGACGAGCTGCCGTTTATCTCCCGGCCTGCTGGCTCTTCTCACGCAGCTCTTTATCTGCTTTCTTCTAAGTGCACAACAATCCCTCCAACACACACACACACACACACACACACACACATACACACACACGCACACACACACACACACACTACCCTCTCAACCCCACCCTAAAGAAGACTCATCTCTGCCCTGCGCTTGTCAGCAGTTCATTAGGACTTCCAGCTCTGCACGGGAGGAGCAGCAATTTAGCACCGGGGCTTCATGGAGCTGAAAATGGTGTTTTGCATAGAGCTAATTGGCTTCACTTTGCAATGCTAATGATCCACACACACACATACACACACAGAATCTCACACTCTCTCACAGGCTCTCACATGCACAAAGAAACAAATACTGATTAATCGTATCTCCATAGATACCCAATCAGATTAATTCACTCACTCAGATGAATAATTTGTCCAAAAAAACAAAAAAGATGCAGAGCATAACAAGTCTGATAATGCATGTGCAGTTTGAGCTGGCAGGGACAATGGAGAGCGAGAGAGAAATGAATAAATGAATGAATGGGATTGGGATGTATGAATTGGCCCATGAATGAATGAATGAAGGTATTAAACAAACAAACAAACAAATAAATAAATATATAACACTCCCTTGATGAAAATGACATAATATATAAAATGAGAGAGAAGCTGCACAGCTGATCAGAAATGGATCACAGTAATTTGTCAAAAGCTTAAAAAATAAACAAAAAAGATGCAGAGGGGAGCATAATGAGTCTGGATATATGTGATATATGTGCCGACTCAGCTGCCAGGGAAAAGGGAGAGAGAATCCAGAGCAATTTACAATCCAAAGCAACTTACAATCGTTATCCAGAGCAACTTACAATCATTTGTTACAGGGACAGTCCCCCAGGAGACACTGAGGGTTAAGCATCTTGCTCAAGGAAACAGTGGTAGAAAGTAGGGATTTGAACCCACAGCTTTGTGATTATCGGGTTCACAGGCAATTGTTTTATTAATTAGGCAACTACCACACATCAGAGTGATTGTTAATTGGATCTCATTAATATCAGTGTTGGGGTCAAGTTTAAGGCCCTGGTTCACGTCTTGTATTATCGAGGACAAGAGACCCAGATTACAACAAAATAAAATAACTGGCAAAAAACAACAACCAAACAAACAATCACATTTAATAATTTTCATGCAAAGGAGACACCATCTACTTAAATATGCATAGATTCGCATAATTAAAATCTACGTCTGGGTTTAAAAAAACCTAGGCTTCGGGTGATGTAGGAATATAAATGTTTATTTCGGGGAGAGAAACTCCAGCGAATGGGTTTAACTAAAGTTGGAATCTCACATTTTTATTGTTTAATGAAGAAAAAAAGCATTACTGCTGTTATTAGCATATATCTGGCTGTGAGCAACACATTAGACAGTCCTTGAAAAATGTGGGATTGAATGAAGATGAAATTTCATGAATGCAGGTATTCCAGAAAATCAGTGTTTGGTTTTGAAAGTTGAGAAAAACAGAGAAAACTAGTGCTGGAACTGCACGAGATCACAAATGTAATATTATCCAATCTAACACTCACCACACACACACACACACACACACAAACACACACACACACATCATCACACCATCACACACACACACACTCATCACATAAACACCCTTTTCACACAGACACACACACACACACACACACACAGACATACCACACACTCACTCTCTCTCTCTCTCTTTCACACACACACACACACACACACACACACACACACACACACACACACACACACGCGCGCACATTACATGTACAACTACACTTTTTTGCCTCTCTCTTTAGTCCTGTCTGCACTTGTGAGTCTTGTGTTCTTGGGTCCTGCAGTAATGTTGTGGTCCTGGAGGAACGTTGTGGTCCTGGAGGAACGTTGTGGTCCTGGAGGAACATTGTGATGCTGGAGGATCATTTTTTATTTTTTGCTACTGACCTACAAAAAGCCACCTAATAAAATTATAATTATTATGTGGATCACTAGACCAGTGTTAGATATTAAACTATTAAGTGCTGGAACAGTTAAATAGTGCATTGAAAGGTAGAGGACAATCTAGAATTTGACTCTGCATCACCACACAAACAGTTAAAAGAATGTCAGACATGCACTGTTACAGATTCTTTCATCTTATAAAGGAAACTTGTTTGATTTGATATAGTTTCATTTATAGTTGTTCACTCAACAACTTTTCACTGTTTAATAGGAATAAAAATCTACAATTTATGAAATAAATGTACAAGTGTTAAAAACCTGTGGTGTGTAAAAACCTTTGACTGGTAGTATGTTTTCACTCCCTGTTAAAATAATCAGGGGATTTTTCATCCGAGTGGAGACTCCAGGCTGCTCTAATAGATTTGTCGTTTGGACGCATAACTCCCGATGCTTAGTTTCTCGGTGGAGCTCTGAGGATCTCTGAAGTGTTGAGAGCTGGGAGTGACGGGCTTCGCTGTCCCACTGCCATTTTACCGCCGTCCCTCAGAGGACAGGGTTTCTGGACTGACGTCCGCACTGCTCATCTGGATGTGACTGAATTATGCATTCATAAGCCAATTAAGAGCTCTTTATGAGCCATTAATAGTGAGTGATAAGACTCACTATTCCCCGACAGAGGTTCTGTCACGGCTGATAAAAACTATGAGGATTCCACCCACCTGCTTTTTGTCCATGTTCTCCAGGACTAATTTGCAATCTGTGAGCGATTTACACAAGTGTGTTCATCCCTCATCCTGAAAAACTGATCAGAGAGAATCAGCCATAATCTGCCACTTTATTAGAAACACTCACCTTGTGCTTCCACTCACTGGCCACTATATTAGAAACACTCACCTTGTGTGTCTGCTCACTGGCCACTTTATTGGAAACACAACACCTGAAGAAGTGAACACACATTGTGGATCTACAGATGGGCT
The DNA here is from genome assembly GCA_037577275.1 of Bryconaethiops microstoma. Taxonomy (NCBI): domain Eukaryota; kingdom Metazoa; phylum Chordata; class Actinopteri; order Characiformes; family Alestidae; genus Bryconaethiops; species Bryconaethiops microstoma. The sequence goes on along the minus strand of JBBJLS010000134.1, from coordinate 30,319,222 downwards.
ACAGTCTCGAGAATGGGGTAGGGGTTTCGGATAAAATGGCCACTAAATCCATAATTTCCCAAGCTTAACATGGCAAAGAAGGACTTTCATACAACCTGTGGGTATGTGATGTCTTTTATGAGGCTAGGAAATTCACACTGGAGCAGGTCAGCGGGGTCATGGATCAGAAGTGTAGAAACAGTCCATGGCTGTTTCTGGATGGATGTCACGGCGAGCAGTTTGAATTTGAAGATCCTGTCCAATATCTTCTCTGAATCCACTCATAACGAAAGTGCAAGACAATCACTGTTAACTTCTGCAACCCAAAACAAACGGCTGCTCCTGGACGCTGGGTTCTCTGGGATTTCATCATTTAAAGTAAAAAGACAAAGAATGGCGGAGGGCAGAGCTGGAACGACAAACGACTTTTGATTTTTATCCTTCTGAAATCAATATTTTCATTTAAAACCATAGCAACCAGCAGCAGATGCGTAAATGTCAGTTAGAAGGAAACTTTATAATGATTCCTCGTATGGATTACACTCTCAGTAATGAAAATCACTCTCGTTACTCTTGTTTATCAAGGAAGAACAAAAACCCTCAAATGTCATAGCTTGTGCTGTTGATTGCAAAAAGCTCTCTCATTTCTTATGAATTATTTTTTATCACAGCTTCACTGAAACTAAAGAAACTGTGTAAAAACTGCAGATTACCCCACAGTTAATCCTGAGCTCTGATTGCCTGAGAGGCATTATATTAGTACCTCCTAACAACCAAAATATTTTAGTATCCCTCCTAGAAACGAGAACCAGCCACTAAAACAAAAAAGCCACAATAAAGTTTATTATAAAAGAAGATCCTGCTGAAAAGAACTATAACTAATAACATTTCACCTTACAGAGGGAGGTTCCAAGTGATGTTTCGCCCTAATACTGCAGTAAAACATCTTAAATACTGATGTCCCACCTTAAATACTGCAATGGAGCCAGACTCTCTAAAGCGCAGTTAAGTGCAGATGAGGAGAAGCTGATCCATGAGGTGGAGGAGAAACTTTTCCATGAGGTGAATGAGAAGCTGGTCCATGAGGTGGATGAGAAGCTGGTCCATGAGGTTGAGGAGAAACTGATCCATGAGGTGGAGGAGAAGTTGGTCCAGCGGAGGATCTTCCGCTGTTGTTCAGAAGGACATTCACTAGAATGAGTTTGTGAGGAAATGGCTGAAATTATCAAAGTTTCTCTCACTGTTTCACTCTCAGTTTGTGTTTTTAATCTTTAGGAGCTGTTGATGTTCCTCTAAACATCTCACACAAGTGATGAATATGGAGCTACTTCTCTCTGGCTATTATAGTCTGACTTAGCCAGCAGACTTCACATCTCCAAGGAGAGTTAGACCTCCTTAAGTGTTTGTGATAATGTTCAAAGAGGACTTGAGGTTACAGCAAGTCCTCTGAGTTAATTAGGTGGCCTTAGACCCTGTAGAACCTCCTGTATTTCACACCTTGGTGTAAAGCACTAATATACAACAGTATGTCTTGGTTTACAGTGAATGCATTTTGCTACTTTATTGGTTTACAGTGAATGCATTTTGCTACGTAGGGTTGTCATGACATCAGATCTTTGATGTCAATATCAAGACTTACCGTAGTAAATCAATGAACTATACCAAGGCATGAAATATGGGAGATTCTGTGGGGTCCAAGACCCCATAATTAATATTTCACATCTTGGTATGAATCATTGATGAACTGCAATAAGTCTTGTTATTCACATCAAAGATCTACAACAACTCTACAACAATTGATATTCAATAATTTTTTCCTCACGGTGCAGATGCTCAGAAAAGCACGTTCCCTTTGGGATGTAAACCCTTTGTTATGTCTTGCCTTTGTTAAGCTTCGTGGTGGGCTGGTGTTCGCTCCTGCTCCCGTCAGCTTCTCTCCTGCTGTAGATGAACTGCAGAGGTAAACAGAAGCTAGGGGGGGTGGAGGAATTACAGATGGTTGAGAGGGAGACCAAGCCTGATGTTGCTTCATTAGCACTAGAGACCTCTAGAGGTACCAGTCTGTGTAGAGTGGCGGCTCTGATCCCCTCATTCTTCCTCTAAGAGACCTGAAGAAGAAGGGAGGGGTTTGTGAGTTTCACTAGGCAACTAGTCATTAACCAAAAAACTGTCTCTCTCTCTGAGTGGGTAGGGTGGCCCTTCCTCTCCCCCATCACTCAGTTAATGTTCTCCTCCAAGCATGTTGAGGCGTCTGTTGAGTTAGCAGCAGTTTGAGAAGATGTGGGGGAGCTTCATGTGCATCAGAAAGGAACCTGCATGTTTTCACCCTCCCAGCTTGAAAGGGGGAGACAAGCTTAATTAGGGGAATTTGATACAACTAAACTGGAGAGAAAAACTAGAAGAATCAAAAGTCTGTCCTGAGAAAGCGTAGTATAACTAACAGTTCTATAAGAGTTCTAGAAGTCCTGTAGTCCTAGAAAAGGAAAATACACTCCTGGTGTACACACTTGAGCCAGGTGGAGGTGCTGCAGTGCAGGAGGAGGATCCAGAGCCAGGTAGAGACACTCAATGAGTTAAAGATTAGTTAGTTTGCAGTTAGTCAGAGGTCCTGTTGTGTAAGCCTGGTCTGGTTTAGGAGATCCTGTTCTAGTGCTGATTAACACAGTGCCTCTAGTGGATTTATTAGACTATGCCGTTGGACCCCAGCAGACAGAGGAAGGAGACAGGTGTACAGTTTATGTACAGCATAGATTATGCACAGTATAGTTTAACATGTAGTTTGTGTACAGTATAGTTTAAGGTATATTTTAGTGTACAGTACACTTTAGTGTACAGTTTATGTACAGCATAGATTATGCACAGTATAGTTTAACATGTAGTTTGTGTACAGTATATTTAAGGTATAGTTTAGTGTACAGTACAGTTTCGTGTACAGTTTATGTACAGCATAGATTATGCATAGTATAGTTTAATGTTTTGTTTATGTACAGTACAGTTTAGTATATAGTTTATGTACATTATAGTTTAGCGTATAGTTTGTGCACAGTATAGTTTAGTGTACAGTTTGTGTACAGTATAGTTTAGTGTACAGTATGTGTACAGTACAGTTTAGCATATAGTTTATGTATAGTTTAGTATACAGTTTGTGTACAGTATAGTTTAGCATATAGTTTACATATAGTTTGGTGTACAGTTTGTGTACAGTATAGTTTATGTATACTGTATAGTTTCTATACAGTATAGTTTAGTGTATAGTTTTTGAATTTTTTAATTGTTGTAACAATAGGTATATTGAATATTGTTGTGTTACAACTGTAGTAACTTAAATTTCCTTTGGGATCAGTAAAGTATCTCCCTGTCCATCCATCCTTACAGCAGGGAAGTGTGTAGCTGTCTGCTGGGAACTAGAGATGGATTAGAGAGGAACTGGCAACCCTTTGTGTGAGAGCAGGGCTATGATATTGAGAAGGGAGGAGAGGATCTATGATTACTCTAGAAGTGACTGGTGTTCTGGGAACGAGTGCTTGAGGGGTGATTTCATCCCAAATTAACATTCCCGGCGCTCTCTTCCTCACTAGAATCTGGAACATTCAGAACAGAACACCTGACCTCCCTTTTCTCGTCAGGATGCCTGTCTTTAAACAGTCTGTAACACAGAATATTACATTTTCATCTTTTTATGAAAAAGTTTTCAAATGTACCCATCTATGCAGTTCAAATATGGAAACTAAACTGCAAACTGGAATTTACTGTTTTTGACATGTCATACACACATTCACATCTTTATAAGCAATGTTTTAGCTAGGACTACTTCTTCGACAATACATGACAGACAATCAGAATTGAGCTCATTTACATGTAGCCAGTCCCTGTCACCATGCACAGCGTGCTCTTCCTCTGCATCACAATAAAGACCATTAAACCCAGCACATCCTATGGTCTGTCATTCCAGTCTGAGGCCCCTAATGATTGAAATTTACTGCAAAAAAAACATTGAAACTGGATACAATAATGCATATAAGACTCATCCTCCAATTGTGTCATCTTTTCTTTTTTTCCCCATTCCTTCCCGCCACAATTATTTTTGTCACCTGTCAGGCTTTTACTGTAAATGAGAAATTGTTCTTAATGACTTTCCTGGTAAAGCAAAGGTTAAATAAAAACAGAATACAAAGTCAACAGCTAAATCTTTTAGCGTAAATAAAACCCAAATCATCAAGTTCAAACCTCATCCAGCTCTTCATTAAGTTGGCTCAGACTTGTGGACGGGTTTTAGGACACAGTATGATTTACTGGGAGCTGTATAAAAGGGTAAAAAAGAACTCAGTGAAGGTTTGTAAAGGTGTGTAACCAAAACAACAGCTCTGCAGGGTCGTTTGCCAGTGTTGCTTTGATGCATGTCAGGTGGTTCAGTAGTTTTGTTTTACAGCCCGAGTTTTGTTTTACAGTCCTGAGTGTGATTTAGTTTCTGATGGACTGTCAGATGTAAAAAAAAGTATAAATATGAAACTCTGAATGTAACGACTGTATATCAACTGTAATCCTGAATCTCAATTAATCTGCAGTGTTGATCTGCAGTAAGAAGTATTTAAATGTTCAGTGTTGAATGCTCCAGATCACACCAGCATGATGGAATGCTTTAATGGAAAGTAGTCAGGCAGCGGAACTGTGTGATGCTACACACTGAAGGGTTAAAGAGACGGGTCTCTAACACATTGTAATGTGAATGAATTGGGCTTAGATTTATGCAGCAGTTTGGACACTTCCATTATGTTAATAGCCTGGAACTCTGGGAGCACAGCTCAACGAATATTTTTTTTCTGCATGGCTGCGGATTAGTGTAACTAGATTTATTACATTATTTAAAAGTACAAAAAGCTTTTAACCACTTTGAGCTTTATTTCTGCCCGTATTGTACCCAGAGCCGAATCCGAGCAAATTACGCCTCCGGTTTAAAGGGCAAATAGAGATACAGGCATTTTCACTGACACTCATGAAGCCCCTCATTGTGTCCCTTTAAACCACTGCTCACTGTGGTGTCATTAAATGTCTTAAGTTGTTCAGAAGAAAATGAGAGCCTTTTTCATCATAAATATGTTCTTTAGGTAAATGGGACGAAACACTAGACTGCTGATATCACTGTACACACACTGAAGAGAAACAGGTGGTCAGCCATATTGCTGCTGTCTCGCTGAAAAATAAATGTTCGTCTCCCACATTAAAGGAAAATTCAGAATAAGACTCTTCTCAGTCCAGTTTGACATCTCTGAGCTCAGCTTAAAATCAGTGAGATTCTGACCATTTTCTTACACTTCTTAAATTCAGCTCATAAGAAAGAGCCTTCCTCCAATTTAAGTTCTTAAACTGCTCTGATCTTTACTTGTCTTAGATGAACAGATAATCAGATAAACCCTACAATCCAAAAGAAAACTTTTGTAAAATATCTGAAATATGTCTTAGTGATCCATACGGTTGTTAAAGAGAAGAAAACTATGAAGCCAATGAGAGCAGCAAAAGAACTTCTCTCTTAAGTTGATTTATTTTTAATTTTACTCCTTATTTCTCTTAAAGAGGGGGTTTAGGAGACACGTGTCAGACTTCAATACTCTCCAAACAAGAAGATGATTTATTTCTGATCAGACAAAGTAAAGACTGTTGTAAAGAGTAAAATATTACTCTGGGTTATGGGCCGAATAGAAACATCATCCTAAAAAATGGTTCAGTAACAGAAATGTCTTCTTTACTTTGCTGTTCCAGTATCCAGTTAATTGGCCAATCAGAGACACTTCATGCATAAGAATCTGTGTAAAAGTTTTATTTTATAACCACTTAACCATAATCTATCAGATCCATTCTTTCATAGGAGTGGGTGGAAGTATGGTTATAGTTTTGGATGCAAGAACACAGAAACTGATATTTACACATTCAGACTGTGTGTTCATGAACAAACTATATTAAACACACCATGCACAAGACCAGCTCAGTCCTTAAGTAATACTTAGAACAACTATGTGCTTCCACTTGCTGATCACTTTATAAAAATGGCCCTATTCGCCACTAGTGTGTGGGTTCAGTAGAGCACCCTCTGTTGGGTGTGTAAATACACAGTACTGTGTAAAGGTCTTAAGCCACCCCTCATTTCTTCATACTTTGCTTCCAAACATGCAGATTTTTTAATGTAATCTTGAAGAACAGTTCTTCGGGCTTCCTGAAGGACTTTCAAAGACTTTCATTTTCAGTCCAGTCCCTGAACCTGACCAGTTTCAGAGGAATGTTTTAACTTGTAACATCTAACTTAAGGTTTGAACCAGTGAAGAAATACGTACAGATTCCAGATGATCAGGTGATGATCAGTATACTGGTGGTGCTGAATGCTGAGTGGTTGGAACACTTTTATCTAGGCTACTTGTATCTTTTGGCACTTTGCAGCCTGTCGCAGTAAAACATTTTTTCCCATTTCTTTCACTTAATTTATTCACCATGCCAAAGATAAGACAGTTTGACAGGCAGAAAATAGTATTTTTGTACCAACAAGATGGTTTAAAGCAAAATATAAAGAAATGAGGGGGCTCAAGGCTTTTGCAGAACACTGTAATCAATATTCTATTTTAAGGGTGATTTTGAGGACATGTATTTGAGCACTAATGCAGAACCAACAAAGAATATCAAATATCTGTCTGTAAGATGATGCTCAGGCCAGGCCAGCTCTGTGTCTTCAAGCCAAGAACCTTTAAATAACCTTTATTTTAAGAGCTGCACCTGTATAGCTCTTTCTGTTGCTGAATGAGGCTTAGCTTCAGCTTAGCCTTTATTTCTTGGCCAAAGTCCAAATTCCCTAACAAGACTGCATTAATTAACACAAGCAAGTAACTTTCTTAGAATCCAGTTCAGTTTACAGTGGTGCTCAGAAGCCAACCAGACTGGAAATATAAATAAACATATATACAGTACTGTGCAAAAGTCTTAGGCACCTATGAAAATAGTTTGAATCTGTTCATATCAGCAGTGGGTTTCTTTCTGCCAGCAAAAACACAAGTGAACATTAGAATAAACTCAAATGAACAAGAAAGCAG
>JBBJLS010000134.1:30285054-30308136 GCA_037577275.1 Bryconaethiops microstoma | reverse complement strand
GCAACATCAGGATCAGGAGCAACAATCACCGCCGGAGCTTTAGGCAGCGGTTGCCCCAGCTTGGGGAAGGGCCCGAGAGGAGCCGGGGTCAGTCAAGGACAATCTCCCACAGAGATCAGTCCGGCAGATGTGCAGCAGTTTCCCTCGGAGAAAACAGAGGAGAGAGTTAGTTCTGTTTAATTTGCAGAGGATTGTTAATATCTGTGAGAAGTGCAAGTTATGACTCCGGCATATCTAGCTGGAGCAGCCTCGCTAGAAAGGGCAGGTATGATGGGCGTGAGAGCGCCCCGAGACACCGGCACCTCCACTCCACCGTCACAAACCTGAGTGAACGTGAGGGGTGATGGGGCGACAACACCAGTGTCCCAGTTCACTTGAATTCTCTGTGCCCACCACCACCCAGCTCTACACCTTCCATGTAACAAGAAAAATTAAATACAAAAAGCCTGACTAAACAAGTATTTTTTCAGCCTGGACTTAAACACTGAGTCCCGAATGTTGTTTGGCACAGCATTCCAGAGCTTGAAGCTATATATGAGAACGCTCTTTCCCCTGAGGAAGCTTTCGTAATTCTGGGGACAAGTAAGTAGTCAGCACCTTGAGATCTGAGTGACTGCGGAGGTTCATAGTAAGACATAAGTGTCTCCGTATGGCCTCGTGAATGAATGTTTGTTACTGCTGAAAATCAGCTAACAAAAGTACAAAAATAAAAGATTTATAGTACGTCTGTCCAAAAAGAATCTGTTACTGCAAACTGTACAAAATGAAATACACAAACCCTCCACTGTATATCTTCATGTTGTTTATGTTTGTATTAATCGGGTTTGTATTCTGACCCCTAAAATGGCTGCTGTTGCTACTGCAGAGCCATGCGAAAGTGACAGCCTTGTGCTAGACATGGATGTGTAAAAGGACTTGTCCATTTGAGTTATTTGTTCACTGTAACAATCGAAATGGAACAGAATACGCAATTCCTTGTGTACAAAGTTGTTATTTATGCTACTATATGAGGTCCCTGTTAAAGTCAATGAGTTAACTCAACAAACATCAGAAAGGAGGAAACCAGCAGGTGTGTTTTACTCATCTTTGATGTCATGATTTATTTTTGAGCAAACTGCTCAATGATTTGAGAACAAACATGTTATGTGCTATTAATTAATTTAGAATGTTTATGTTTTGTGATAAGTGTGTTACATGTTTAAGTGAAAGAAACTGTAAGTGAGAAATAATTCATTCAGTAAAAGTTTTCAATGAGGAAAGAATGCTGGAGTTTTAGCATCATTTCTCTTCCCCTTTATTCAGGGTGATAACATTTGCAGATGAAAACTGTGGTGGCACTCATAAGCAATAACAATGAGCCTGCATACAGGGAGGAGGTCAGACTGGTGGACTTGTCCTTGAGCACTGATAAAACAAAGTAGATGATTGTGGACTTCAGGAGGAACCCCACCGTGCACACTATGAAGTTTCTGTACATAATGGACAACCTCAGCTGGACACTCAACACCACCACCATCACCAAGAAACCCCAGCAATGCCTCTACTTCCTACCGAGGTAGCAAAAGGCTAGCCCTCCCCTCCCGTTCTTACCACCTTCTACGGGGGACCATTGAGAGCATCCTCTGTCGCTGTATCACTTCTTGGTTCGGAAACTGCAATAGCACTGATCAAAACTCTCCAGCAGATAGTGAGGACAGCTGAGATCACCACAAGAAATGTGGCATCCGCTGGGCAATCAGCACTGTTGTGGATTAAGCCCACCCCCTACATGCTGTACTGTTGTCTGGGAAAAGGTAAAGAAACATCAGAATCCCCACTGCCACACACCACAACAGCTTCTTCCCAAAAGCAGTCAGACTTCTGAATATTTCAGTGCCCTCACCAGGCCTGAATATGAACAAACTCACACCATATACGCCCCAACTGAAAAGGCTATTCTACAAATCTGCTTTAATCACACTGCACTAACATTCTAGACAGGTTTTAACTCCTTTTATACTGTGTTTTATACAGGTTATTACCTAAAAGCAATGTTTACCCCCTGGACACTCACTGTCTATGCCTAAATCTGTTTTTCTTTTTTTGCACTATTTGTGTTGTAAAATGATGTTGCACTAGAAATGCCATTTTGGCCCTCTGAGTACTTTGTATATGGCAGGGATGACAAATCTTGGGTCTTGAATAAAGTCTCTTTGGCATCTGGACTTTGATGCCTCCTTGCTGTAATGTGGATCCCGCAGAGAAAAGTCAATTTTGGACATTATCTCCATTTATACAATGGAAAACTACTCAACCAGTGAAAAAACATTGAAAAACAGTCACACAAACAATACAAAACTTACTATGTGGGTGTAACAGATTCCACTCTTCTGGGAGGGCTTTCACCAGACTGTAGAGAGTGTCTGAGGGAGTTTGTGTTCATTCAGGAAATGAACATTTGTGAGATCAGGGAATGATGTTGGAGAATGTCTGGTTCACAATCAAAATTCCAATTAATCCCTGGAGTTCCTCCACCTAACGTTGTGTACAGGGGTGCAGTCATGCTGTAGCAGGAAAAGATCTTCCTCAAACTGTTCCACAAAGCTGGAAAATGTGTTTGTGTGCTTTTACTGGAAATAAGAAGTCTACATTACCAGTCAAAAGTGTCACGATTCCGAGTTGCGGCCGCAGGGGGTCGCTGTGGGACTGGGAACTCCACCCACAGCTGGGGATAATTAACCTGAGGGCTAAGTAGTCTCGGGTTGAATATTTAATGTATTCTGTCCCCAGATGTGGCGTAGAGCATTTATCTACCCTCACCTTAGCCCGGTCTTTGTCTTCATCTGTCTCTTCATCTCCAGCTTTTCGTTTTTGGCCCCCGTGCCTGTTTCTGTTCTGTGTGTATCTGTTCTCTGTTAGTTCTCATGGAAGTCTGCACCTGTGCCCCCTCTTCATCTCTGTCCGGACAGGACCGGATTGTGACAAAGTTTTTACACATGACAGATTTTGACCATTTATTCATTTATTTCATAAACTGCAGATATTTATTTTTGTCAAACACTGGGAAGTTGTTGAGTGAACAGCTATAAATGCAAATGTGTCAAATAAAACAAGTTTCCTTTAGATGATGAAAGAATCTGTAACAGTACATGTCTGACATCTTATTAACTGGTTGTAGGGTGATGCAGAGTCAAATTCTTTAACTTTAAATGTACTAGTTAACTGTTTCATCACTTAATAGCTCGTTAAATATCTAACTCATGTGGTGATCCACATTATAATTATATTAGGTGGCTTTTTGTAGGCCAAGAGCAATGAACAAAAATTGTGACATTTTCTGGCTAATGAAGGAACTCAAATGGTGATCATACTATGAATGTATTTGTTAGCAAAGAACACTGAGCATATTTTTTAGTAAATATTACGTGAGTAAAATGCTAATGTAGAAAATGTCAGTGTGTGCAAAAACTTTTGAATGGTAGTGAAAACTAGCCACATGTCCGGTCTGGGGTCTGTTTTGGTGGGTGGTCGCTAGAGGCCTCCCTAGTTTAAGTTTTGTATTTTGGTTTTTGTGAGGCTACGCTCCCAAGCAATGTGACTATGCTTCCGAGCATCGAGGCTGCGCTCCTGAGCGACGCGACTACGCTCCCAAGCATTGAGGCTGCACTCCAGTGACCCGTGCCTGCACCCAAGAGACACCTGCCGACTGTACCAATGCGGAAGCAGTTTCAGGTGCCCACGCCGGCGCCCTGGCTTAAACCTCCAGTCCCAGGTAGCGTAGCAGTGGTTAGCGTGGGGTCTAGAGCAAGCAGGCCAGAGCATATAGACCTACTCTGTCCTTTAGATGAGCTACTAGGCTTGTTAGAAGAGCCTCTTAAACCGCTGGTAGCCCAGCAGCTAAAGCCCAAGTTTGCCCAGCAGCTAAGCCATGTAGCCTAGCAGCTAAGCCCAGTAGAGGGTCTTTAGACACAGAGGGGCCTTTAGAGGGGCTGTTAGCCACAGAGGGGCTCGTAGAAAGGCCTGAGTTAACTAAAGAGGGGCTGTTAGCCACAGAGGGGCTCTTTAAGGGGTCTGAGTTGAAGAGGGGTCTGTCTCCCCCAGAACTTTTTAGGGGGTACTGGGATTTTTTATGGGCTACGGAGGAGCTCCCTGCCAGAAAGTGGACCCCAGAGTCAAAGAGAAGCACTCGGTAGGGGGCTCTGCATTGGAGGACTGCGAGGGGCTCCCTGCGGAAGGGCTCCCAGGAGGGGGCCATGCCCAGGAGAATGGAGAGGAGCTCCCGGTAGTGGGCTCTGCCTCCAAGGACAGCGAGGGATTCCCCGCAGAAGGACTCCCAGTAGGGGGCTCCACTCCCGAGGACAGAGAGGGGCTCCTGGTTAGGGGACTCCACCCCTGAAGACAGTAAGGGGCTCCCGGTAAGGGGCTCCGCCCCCGAGGACAGTGAGGGGTTCCCGATATGGGGCTCTGAGAGTGTGGACTTGGACTCTCAAAGGGGAGAGTACCATGGGACCCACTCGGGCTGCCCTGGCCGTGTGGAGCGCCGACCAGGATGTAGTCCTATGAGAGACAGCTGGGTGGGGCTCATGGGGTGCTTCCCTTTGCCTCTGCCTCCCCCTCCTCCGCCCCTGGGATGTTTGGGTGGTCCGTGGGTGCACTGGTGGTGCACTTTAGGAGGGGGAGTACTGTCAGGTCTGGGGTCTGTGACGGTGGGTGGCCTCCCTAGTTTACGTTTTGTATTTTGGTTTTTGTGGTTTGAACTTTTAATTTGAAAAGTTACGTTTCTGGTTTATTAGTCATAGCTGGGTGTCATTAGTGTAAGTGTTTGAGTTTGGTTATTGGTGGTTGGGTTTTTAGTTCAGGTATTTAAGGGTCTTGTGTCTAGTTTTCTAGTGTGGGTCAACCCTCACTATACTTAGGTTTTCTCCTGTCTTTGTTGGTTAATCTATTGTTGTTGGGTTAGGCTCTCATGCCTGTTTATTTTCGTTTAAAAATAAAGACATGATGCACTTTTAATATCCTTGGTGTGTGTGTGCCTGGAGAAGGGGAGCCTACGTGACACCACTATTCATCCTCCTCCAAACAGTACTGTCCTCCTGACCTCCAACAAACCCAGATTCATCATCAGACTGTCAGATAGTGAATTGACTCAGCCCAGAGAACATGTTTCCACTGATCCACAGTCCAGCTGGGGGCATGCTTTACTTTACCTCAGCCTACGCCCACAGTGATCTTAGGCTTGTGTGCAGCTCCTTGACTGTGGAAACCCATTTCATGAAGGTTGTGCTCAGTTCTTGTGTTGTTGTTTCTTCATGTCTTTTGCATTATTTGTGTTGTTAAATGATGTTGCACCACATTTTATTGTTGTGTTGTCTTACCCTAATTTGCACTTTGTGTCTTGTCTTGCTCTGTCAAATGTCACACTATTTTGCTCCAGAGAAATGTTGTTTTGACCCTCTGTGTACTTTGAATATGGCTGGGCTGACAAATAAAGTCTTGGGTCTTGAATAAAGTCTCTTAGGCATCTGGTTTTGAAACCTCACTGCTGTTATGTGGATCTGAGGTGCTGTATTTGCTAGACCCTTCTGTTTCACAATCATAGCACTTATAGTCAGACAGCAGGGCAGAAATTTTGACTTCTGGTGAACGTTTAAAGTCACTGAGTTATTTACTATGACCCATTTTGTCAGTGGAGTCTGCAGGACTACTTTCAGACACCTGTTATACACTTGTGAGGCTGAAAACTGACCTTTTAAATACCGCTGGGACTTCTTGTGCTTTTGGAATGGTGGGTGAGTCAAAGTTGTGTCACTCATGCCAGACGGTGTGAGAAAGCTTCACTCAGATTCAGATCATGTGCTCAGAACTTCTCCAGACTTTTCAGAGCTGTGGTGCTCACTGGGCCTTTATTAATATTCCAGACTGGTGGTCAAACTTTTAAGCCTGTGCTATTTGGATTCACGGTTTGAAGCACGTTAGTATTCCCGCCCAAGACTTGTTTGTTTGCGTGCGTGAGGGAGGGTAAACACAACAGCTCTTAATTGCACATATCCATCTCAAACACTGGTGGAGTACAGACAGGATTATCAAAATCCCTCCTTGAGTAGAAATCAATAGCTGCTGTAAGGAGGGGGGGTGCGTGGAAAGCTAGTGTGCGTGTGTCTGTGTGTGTGTGTAGTAAAGTGGTGTGAAGTGTGTCGAGACTCAGCTGCATGTCGTTGTCTTTGATCCCCGCCCCATACCGGAGCTGTTTACTTACGCATGTGCTGTCGCGAAGATAAATAAATAAGTGGGGACGAAAGACGGGGATAAATATTCAGCACAATCAGAATCAAACCACCAGAGACGAAATTACTCATTATTTTCAGAGCTTCACTGCGTCTGAATCCTTTCTGTGACAGAGATGCCGCTCCAGTTTGTTATAGTGGGCCATTTCCTTCCCTCTTCAAACCTTTGTGGAAAAAATACCTGGTCCTTCTGCTCAATCTACAGTTTTCCATTTAGATCAGTTTTCATTAAACGTCTTTGTTATTATGGAATATATAATTGAGAATTTATGTAATAGTATTTCATGTTCCAGCATATAGGAGCATTTATTGAGGTAATTTTATGACTAATGTCTTCTATTACAACATACAGACACATTTATTGAGGCTTATTATGGACTGAAACCTATTATTCTAATGTATAGGAAAATCTATTGAGGTGTTTATGGACTAATATCTCATACTCTGGTGTAAAGCAACATTTATTACGGTCATTTTTGGACTATTTCCTATTCTTGCATACAGGAGTGATTAACGAAGTAATTTACGGAAAAATATCTTCTATTCTAGAGAGTGTTTATTGAGGATTTATCAAGGTGTTTTGTGGACTTCTCATATTCTAGTGTATGAGAACTTTTATTATGATGGTTTATGGACTAATATCTCCTATTTTATTGTATAGGAGATATTTATTGGCCCTAAACACGTTTATTGAGGAGTTTGAGACTAATATCTCCTATTTTAGCAAATAGGAGCATGTTATGAGGTCGTTCACTAACTAATATCTCCTATTGTAGAATGCAGGAGCATTTATTGAGGTAATTTATTGACTAATTCTAGCAATAGAGGGCCAGGTGGCATCATAAAGATCTGGGTTAGGCAGGAACCCATCAAAGCACCCTAACCTGACCAGCAGTAGGGGAGGAGCTAGACACTAGTTGATGCAGGTGAGGGGGAGTGTGGAGGAGGAGCGAGGCTCCAGAGCAGTGGCGATGCAACAGCAGGGAGCTTGGACACTTACAGACATTGGACCGTAAGATATCTTGGTCCAATCTATGGTGGGCCGAGCCCCAGCTTGTCAAGTTCTTTGTTCAAGCAGTATACTATGTGCTTCCATCTCTGCTGAATTTGTACTCTTTGTATTCTGTTATAGGAACCCTGGTTCCCATTTGCAGCTGCTATCCGAAAGCCCTGGAAGAGGGCCAATACCGGTGGCGCCATGACTAGGTGCTAAAGACAGTGGCTGAGTCTGTCCAAGCACTGCAAACCCCCAAAACAAGCCATGTTTGTTAAGGTGGGAGAGAGACCCAGAAAATACCAAACAGTATCAATGGATCTCCTAGCATCAGCTCATGGCTGGCAGCTGATGGTCGACCTGGGGAGACAGCTCCATTTTCCAGAGTCCATTACAACAACTACAAAGAGAACAGATATGGTCATCTTGTCAGAAACAACAAAACAGGTGGTGATTCTGAAGCTCACAATCCCCTGCGAGGACCAGATGGAGGAGGTGACAGAAAGAAAGCAAGCCAGGTATGCAGAAGTTGTAGAAAGGTGTATAAGGATAAGGATAAGGATAAGTGCTATTCGGACACAAGTTGGCGTCTGACCACCCTCGGCTGGGTCGCATTGGTGAGGGTTTAGAATAATTTTGAGGTAATTTATGAACCAATATCTAATATTCTAATGTGTGGGATTGAGGTGTTATTGAGGGTCATTTATCGACTAATATTTAGCTAATAGCTAGGTAATTTATGGACTTATATCTCTGATTCTATCATGTAGGAATACTTATTGAGGTGTTTATGGCATAATATCTCCTCTTCTTATATATATGTGTTTATGGAAGTGGTTTATGGACTAATATCTGAGGTTTTAGTGTATAGGAACGTTATTTTTACTAATGTCTCATATTCTTGCATATTAGAATATTTACTGAGGTAATTTATGGACTAATATTTATTGGTGTGGTTTCTGGAGTAAATCTAGTTTATGTTACGAGATGTTTATGTTTGAACACAAGCTTAAAGTTTGTGACACAATATTGTAGAGAAATTTGAAGTTCAGGGGAGGAAATTTTGGTAATTGTAGGAATTTTTGACTGTGATTTTCCACAGTCTCACTGAAGAAGAATAGGTTTTTGTGCTGCTGGTGTGACTGCAGTAACAGACCTTCTGCTCAAGGCAATTAGAGCCTGACTGGGGAAATCAGGCCGTGGCTGCTGGTCCCAGTTTGCTCTAAACAAACAGAGGGCTGAGAGATGCTGTTTTCTTGCCTGTTGAGCTCGAGAGCAGCAACAATCCTGACCACATTCTTTACACAGAGACCTGTGCTTTCCATGCCTGGCAGTCCATTTGGCAATTTTGTTCTCTCTCAGTGACTCATGGACAACAACAGATCTTCCCCGGCCCTGCTCATGGAAGTTGTCTGTCCTCTTTCAGTGGTTTCCCTTGAGGAGTTCCTTTTGGGTGTTGGTTCCTCACAGTCATTCCTCCTAAAGCTCTTTGGCAGTTTCTCTCTTTGAGTCATGGTTCTTCAAAGTGGTTCTTTCTCATGTTCTTAAGGAGTTTTATTTTGGGTTTCTCTCAGAGTCTCCTATCTAATGTTAAGGAGCTTCCCCTATGAGTTTCCTCCCCCTCATGCCCTTGGGGAGGTTCTCCTTTTGAATCTTGGTTCCTGGCAGTGGATCTTTCTCATGCTCTTTGACAGTTTGTCTTTTTCAGTCATGGTTCTTCACTGTGGTTCTTTCTCATGCTCCTATGTAAGTTCTCCTTTGAGTCTTGGTTCCTTACAGTGGTTTATCCTCACTGTCTTATGGACGTTTTCCTTTTACTGTTCTTCACAGTGGTTAATTCTCATGCTCTTAAGGAATTTCTGTTTTGACTTTGGGTATCTCTCAGAGTTTCTTATTCAATGTTAAGGAGCTTCTACCTTTTGTGTTTTGATTCCTTGCAGTGGTTCTGCCTAAAGCCCCTTATCAGGGTGTTTTTTTCAGTCTTGGTTCTCTCTCTGATGTTCTTAGGGAAGGTCTCTTTTCTTATTTTTGGTTCTTCAGAGTCCTTCCTCTTTAAGCTCTTTGGCAGTTTCACTTTTTTAGTTCTTCACTGTACTTATTTTCTTATGCTCTTTTAAAAAAATATTTTTTGTTGTAGTTCCTTCTTATGCTCTTGAGGAGGTTCTCATTTTAAGTCTTGGTTCATATCCATGGTTCTTCCTTGTGCTCCTATGGAGTTTTTTGTTATGAGTGTTTTCTTCGGCATGAGTTTTATAGGAAGATGAATGAAAACCCCCTGATGAAGGTCTAGAGGAGCAAAGACACACTGAGAACCAACAGACGGATCACAGTCTCCAGCTGTACACCAGCAAGGAGAAGATAGAGAGGAGGAGTTTCTGTTCACCATTGTTTGCTGACCATTAGTGTTGTTTATTTCAGCATCCAGAACAGAAAGTGAAGCCCTCAGAGAACTCTATGAAGATCATTTCACATTGCAGCCGTTTGGTCTGACTCTGAAGAATAGTGTGACAGCAGTCCCGCATCACACACCCAACTCGCCACCCCCAGACACCTAACCTGCCCCCCCCCCCCCACAACCAACCTGCACCCTGGCAACACACACCCAACCTGCCCCCACCACCACGCACCTAACCTATCCCTCCCCACACACCCCCTGCCTACCAACCTGAATCACACCCCAACCTGCTCCCTCAACCCTCCCCCTCAACAGAATCCACATCGGCAAATGAGACAGGTTGTGAGACGTTTTACACACCAGCTACAGCTTCACATATCCATCCGGACTCCAGCAGAAAGAGGCGCCAATATTAAAGTGCATTTGGAGCAGAATTGGGGTCTTTATTCTTTAGAACTGCTGTGGAAAAGCAGAAGAACACTGGAGGTCCTGTGTTCTCATGAAGATCATCACAGCAGAGATGGTATTCATGATAACCCATGACCTCTGCTGCTTAAGCTGGTGCTTTTTTGGGTGCTTGCTTAATAATTTATTCGTTGTAAATTCTGCAAACTTTTAAATGCACTGAGCAAGCGGTGTGTGACGGCGATGATTAGCGGATCTGCCCTCGTGGTGCTCTGTGGAGGAACAGCCTATGAATATTCAGCGTTTCGTACTGTCTGGCTTGAATGAATTGACGGCATAATGGGAGAGTCGCACATATAAATGTTTTGATTTAATTTTCATTGCGGGTGTGATTTGCGGGTGTGAAAAGGAGTGCAGGATGCTGCCATTCCTCCACTGATGGAGGGGTCAAGTACATGTGTTTGGACACACGGAGGCTGTTGACAGATGCAATTATCACACATTGGCCTCTGTGATTAAACCGTAAGCCAGAACCGAAACCCGTTCCAGTGCAGACAATTTAACGGCAAATTTATTTTACTGATTTAGACGTCTGGCAGAGCCTTAAGAAGATACATAAACAAAGAACAATCTGCACTCCGCAAACAGTTTATCTGACCCTGATTTCCTCTGAAAAATCTTGCTGTTTACGCTCGTACACAGCTTTTGGTCTTTTTCTGTTTAGACAGAGGAAAGTCAGTTGCATGTTTTGCATTGAAGGCCTCTGAAGGCAAATTCTTGAAGTAAAAAGTGCAGTTTTGCCATAAACCACTCCCCCTCATGCTTTTCCCTCTGAACATCACTGTGCTATTTGACTTACAAGGTAATTAAGAAGCCAAAACAAGAATCTCTACCTACAAACACAACATAAAATTACATTACATTCAGTAGGTGCTTTTATCCAAAGTAATTTACAGTTGAGGATAAACTTCAAGACTTCGAGAATTCTCGGTGCTAAATTATTAATCCTTCAGCATGTAGCATTGCACGGTTGCACCACCTAACTTCTTTCTATTAAAGCATTCTGTCATACTGGTGGGCTCTGCAACATTCAACATTGATCATACAAACACTTCTAACTGCTGATCAATACTGCAGATTAATGGAGATTCAGGATTACAGTCGATACGCTGTCGTCTTTTATATTTATAATGTACTTTTATACATCTGACAGTCCATCAGTAACTAAATCACACTAAACTCGGACTGCATCCCAACAACTGACGCACCAACTGATGGATGGAGTGTCATGCAGGACACTCAAGAGCACAACACACACCACCAAGAAACACACACTCATTGTTTGACGCTGTAAAACAAATCTTTATATTTTACACTACTACTGAACTACCTGACATGCGTCAAAGCACAATCAGCAAACGACCCCGCAGAGCTGTCGTTTTAGTTACACGCCTTTATAAACCATCTTTTTCGAGTATTTATCTTCTCCCTTACCCGTTCATCACCACCTAGGCATAGTAACCGCAACAACCACATCTCATGCTGTTGTACAACAAACGCGATCATCCTGTCAAATGAGTCACGAGTCAAATTCAGATGAGTCACGTCAACATCATGGCAAGCATTGTCTCACTGATGAGAAGATATTTTTTTACAAAATTACCATCTTTATTTATAAAACTAGAAACATCTACAACATCAAAGAGATGTCAGACGGTCTCTGTCTGTATCACTACATGCCTGAAACCGCTGCTCTGAACCTCCAGCTCTGCAGTCAGGTGGTACAACTGGAGTGAATACAAGAATAGTTCACAACACAAAGAAACAGACTGATGAATTTTTATGTGGAACGATGGCACACATGCAAAAGAACCTACACGGAAATGAGTAGAACTGATAAAAACTCCCCACTGATTAGTTCAAATGGTCAGTGATCTACAAGACTGTTACAGAATTCTGTGATGTAAAAGATTTAAAACTCATATTCTGACTACTTTTTTTTGAGATCACGGATGCTGATGGGTTTAATTTAATAAACTTTCTGTTCAGTTCATTGGCATATATTTATCATTCTGGTGTTAATAAAAAAATTCAACATGCCCATCACTCCCATTTCTCGGCTCTTCTCTTTGTTCGTAGCTCCTGAATTATAAACAAAGATGTGATCTTAAAAACACCATTTGTTTCCCATAGAGATAAAAGTGCATACTTATTTGGGCATGTTGGCGAATACAAAATGACCTATTACCTCAGAGGTTTTACTAATCAGGATTAACCTTTAAAAATGGCTTTGCTCTCTTTTATCCAAATTTTATACCCTAAACATTTACACTCCCTCTTTTGTTATTTTCTCTCTCTCTTCCTCTCTCCAACTATCTCTCACTCTCTCGCTCACTCTGTCCCCCTTGTTTGGCTCTCACTCTTTTTTCTCTGCATTTTTCTCTCTTTCTCTTTCTATAATTCTCAATTTTTGTCTTTCTCTTGCTGTCTCTTGCCCAGATTATTCCCATTCATTCTGCATTTTTTTTCTTTCTTCTCTCCCACTTTCTCCTATCTCTCCCATCTCTCCTCTTTCTTTCTGTCTCTACCTCTCTTCTCTCTCCGCTTTCTCCTCTCCTGCTCGCTCTCTGTTTTTGTCCTCTGTCTCTCTGTGCTGGTTTCATTATACAACAAACACATTTCCAGCTGTAATATTTGTGGTTATTTAATGAAAGTGAGTTGAGGAGGACTGAATCTGCTGGGAACTTTCATAGAAAAGTGAAGATATTACAGCTTTACAGCAGTTCCATTCAGGAAACAGTTCATTTTCCCTCATAAATGCTTCATCCAGCAATTCAGCCCAGTATGGGCTCCCTGTATGCACATGTACACACACACACACACACACACACACACACACACACACACACACACACACAGTCTGCTCAATGTGTTGTAAACAAAAGGTGTTTGAGCTGTTTGAAACATGTTGTTTCACCTACTCTTTCATCTCCTGATCAAACAGAAATGTGTGTTCTATATAAAGAACATTAAACACACAGGCCATGTCCCCCAACACACGCACACATACATACATAGACATACAGTAGTGCATAACAGGACACACTCCTCATTTCAAAGGTATTTTTAAAAGCTTGAGCCAATCGGTTGTTATGACACCTAGCACTAATAGGAGTTTTGGGCTCGATCATCAACTGTGTACATGGTTCAATGCATCTTGGAGATGGACTGTAATCCGATCACCCTCAGGAGGCGGATAGGGACACTTCCTGGAGGATAACAATGTATCGCCAGAAATGACTATGTCAGCCAGAAAATTTATAACAGCGTTGAGAGTGTTTGGAAATCATTCAGTGTCTGGGTTTAGCAAGATCTCATAACAGAACACGAACAAGGACATTTTGGTTCACATGCCAGGTGTCCTGTGTGATCATACGAGCTGAGGTTCACACCAGGTATGAGCACTGTCAAATATTGGGATGCTTGGGATGCGAGAGGGGCAGAGCATGGTGGAGAATCAGGCATGGCTTGCTGGCAGTAAATTGTTATTTGTTATTTTTGTCATGCCGGATCTACGTCCGATAGAGAGAGATGAAGCACAGCTGCGGACTTCCATGGAAGGTGGTTTTTTTATTGAAAGAAAGAAACATGAAAAGAAAAGGCTCGAGGGCCAAACACGAAAACTGAGCAGAGTAGAGAAAGGACTAAAGGGTAAGATGGTTTTAAGGTAGAGGAGAAAGGAAGAGAACTTGTTAAGCGTATGCTCTCGTGACTAGAACTGAAACTAGGAGAAATTAAAATACAGAGGAGGAGAATTAAAAAACCAATGAGCTGTTGGATGAAATCATAGTTAATCCGGATCAACTGAGAGCAGTGATGAGGGACCGGAACGGGGACAGGACCCCCCCCCCCCGCCCAAGGAAACCACTCTGGGGTGCCTAGAGGAGACCCCCAGTCCATCCAACAGAGGAGAGGGGAGGGCGAGGGTGCGGCAAAGTCCACCATCCAAAGCGGAGGCAGGAGAGGCGGCGGTGGCTTTGGCCGCCACGCAGGGACGGAGGCTGAGGCCGAGGTGGGATCCGCAGCCGCGGAAGCTGGTGCAGTGAACAGTGCAGGAGCCTGAGCTGGAACGGCCGGTGTGGTGACCGACGTCAGGTCATATGCTGAGGTGTCCGGTGCTGAGACTGACGCGGGGTCAGTAGTTGGGTCAGGAGTTGAGGTGCCCAGTGCAGAGACCGACGCGGGGTCAGGAGTCGGCGAGTCCCGTGCGGGAACTGGACCGGGGTCAGGAACTGGAGTCGGCAGTGCCAGAGCTGGGGCTGGATGCAGGGCCGGAGCTAGGGCTGGACTCAGGGCCGGAGCTGGGGCTGAATCTGGACTGAGAGACTGAGGCGGGGCTCGGTGCCGGAGCCGAGGCGGGGCTCGGTGCTGGAGCTGAGGCTGGGCTCGGTGCCGGTTTTGGTGCTTGAGTTGCGTGACATGACGCTGAGACGGCTGGGGTTGCAAGGAGGTACGGTGAGACACCTTGAGTGGAACGGAGAGATGATGAGATGACTGGATCTGAAGTTGGGCTGAGTGACCCTGGGATGGCAGGAACTGGAGTTGGCCTGGATGACACTGAAATGGCTGGAACTTGTCTGAAGAGTGCTAGGGTGATGTAAGGTTGACGGAGGGACACTGATGTGATTGAAGCTTGGGGGAGAGATACTGATGTGAGTCCTGGTGCAGGAACTGGATTTGAAACTGGATCGGGTGCAGGGAGTAGACTGAGGACAGGACTTGGACCGGTTACAAGAGTTGGATTCAGACTGGGTGCAGGTAATGATACTGGCCTCGGAGAGGGTGCCGGAACTGATACTGGCCTCGGGGAGGGTGCATGAGCTGGTACTGGCCTCGGAGAGGGTGCAGGAACCGGTACTGGACTTGGAGTGGGTGCAGGAGCTGGTCCTGGCCTCGGAGAGGGTGTTGGACTGGTACTGGCCTTGGAGAGGGTGCAGGAACTGGTACTAGACTTGGAGAGGGTGCAGGAGCTGGTGCAGAAGCTGTTACTGACATTGGAGAAGGTGCAGAAACTGGTACTGGACTTGGAGAGGGTGCAGGAACTGGTACTGGGCTTGGAGAGAGTGCAGGAGTTGGTACTGGCCTCGGAGAGGTTTGGCTGAGCACGGGAGCTAAATTGAGGGCTGGAGCTAAGGCTAAACTTGAAACTGGTTTGAGGGCTAGAGTTGAGGTGGAGTCTGGGTTGTGTGTCAGGGCTGTACGAAGAACTGGAACTGGATTAGTGGTGGAAACTGGAACTGGAGCTGTCAGTGACTGGGTTGAAAAGGGTTGATCTGGCTGGGACTGGGTTGGAAAGAGCTGATCTGGCTGGAACTGGGTTGAAGAGAGCTGTAATGGCTGGCACTGGGCTGAGTGAGGCTGAGATGGCTGAAATTGGGCTACAAAGGGCTGCCCTGGTTGATACGGAGCCGAGTGAAGAGTTCCCTGGCTTGGGAGTGGAGCCTCTTGCTCCGGGAGAACTCTGTGGCTCGGGGGCAGAGCTTCGGGACTCTGGGACGAAGCTCTTTGGCTCTTGAGAGTTCCCTGGCTCGGGAGTGGAGCCTCTCATTTTGAGAGAGCTCTGTGGTTTAGGGATGGAGCCAGTTGGCTCTGGAGCGCTCCGTGAGTCGGGGGTGGAGTCTCTGGCTTCTGAGGGGCTTTGCACATCAGGAGCAGAGTTCCTGGGGGAGACGGACGGCGAACGGGAGCCCGTGGAGGAGGCAGGTTGTGACCTGGGCTGGATTGAGGCGGGTTGAGCTGGACTGGGCTGAGTTGAGCAGAACTGAGTTGGGGTGGTTTGAGCTAGATTGGGGCGAAGTGGGTTGAGCAGAGCTGAGTTGAGTCCGGCTGAAACGGATTTGGGGGGCAGACTGCGCGGCTAGTGGTGGCCGCAGAGATGGTGGAGTGGCTGGCGGTGATCACCCGAGGGGTCGGACAGAGGCGGAGGCTAAGCTGGATAAGTGCCTCTAGCGTCCCAGGGCGCTCGTGCCAGTCTAACTCGTCCTTCAGACAGGAAGTCAGCCCCTCGTAGTAGGTGGCCCGTAGAGCCGAGTCCCCCCACGAGACCTGGGCTGCCAGTGCACGGAACTCCGCTGCACACAGGTGGTACAGCCGGGAGTCTGGTGTCTCGTTGGAGGGACCAAGCCATGAGCCGACCCCGCTGGAGGTGCTCTCCTGGATCCGCCTCACGCCCCGCTGGCGAAGTCCGCTGTGCTTCGGTGGATGGGAGCATTCTGTCACGCCAGATCTACGTCCGATAGAGAGAGGTGAAGCACAGCCGCGGACTTCCATGAAAGGTGTTTTTTTTATTGAACAAAAGAAACATGAACAGAAAAGGCTCGAGGGCCAAACACGAAAACTGAGTAGAGTAGAGAAAGGATTAAAGGGTAAGATGGTTTTAAGGTAGAAGAGAAAAGAAGAGAACTTGTTAAGCGTATGCCCCCGTGACTAGAACTGAAACTAGGATAAACTTAAATACAGAGGAGGAGAATTGAACAACCAATGAGCTGTTGGATGAAATCATAGTTAACCCGGATCAGCTGAGAGCAGTTATTAATCCGTGGTCACCCTCTAGTGGCCACGGACCGGAACCGTGACAATTTTAGGAGACAATTAAAACTGGTGATGTGAACACAGTCCTGATACACTATAGAGAAAACTGGGGAAAACTGGGGCAGTTTAATCACTGTTTGTGTTTATAAACTTTTTATTGCTCTTTGTCAGGTCAAAATGGGTGAAAAAAAATTCTTACACCTTACAGAAACCCTGCGGGTCATGTTCAGGTTGTTGGGTTGGGTTTGGGTTGTTGATTAATGTTTGTGAGTTAGATGGGTTGGCTCTCATGAGTAAGTTGGGGCTGGTTGGCTATTATAATGAATCAGGCGAGGGGGTGGCTCATATTTAGTTGTGTTGGGCAGGGTGAGTTGGATCACATAACGAGTTGCGTAGAACGGGTTGGCTCACATAAAGAGTAAGGTGGGGCTGGTTGGCTGTCATAACAAGTCGGTTGGTGTGGGTTGGCTCTCATATTGAGTAGGACGGAGAGGGTCAGCTCACAACGAGTTGACCTACTAAAAATGCAACAAAAAATGTCTATTTTTATAGTGTAAACACTAAATATGCCCCCAAATATGCTCTCAAAACACTTTAATTTCATTTTAAACTCAGCTAAATACCTTACCCTTGTAAAGGTAAACCTGTATCCGTACTGTACAGTGTACATTAAACTGCTGTCTCCTGCAGTGTTAGAATGTAAAATACAGATGTTACCTATATTGTCACGATTCCGGTCCATGACCGCTAGAGGGCGACCATGGACTAAGAACTACTAAGTGATTACAGCTGATCATAGTCAACTATGATGTCATCCTACTGCTCATTGGTTGTTTAGGTTTCATCCTCTGTATTTAAGTTAGTCTTGGTTTTAGTTCCAGTCACGGGAGTATACGCTTATCTCCTCTACCACCTCCTAACCTACCTTAGTTCCTTTATCTATTCTTCTCAGTTCTAACCTACCTTAGTTCCTTTATCTCTTCTTCTCAGTTTATCGTGTCTGGCACTCAAGCCTTTTCTGTTCCTTTTTGAATCTTTAAATAAAGAACCACCTTTCATGGAAGTCCACGCCTGTGCTCCATATCTCTCTCTCGGACGTAGTTCCGGCGTGACAGAATGCTCCCGTCGAAGAAGCACAGCGGACTTCGCCCGCGGGGTGCGAGGCAGACGGCGGAGAACAACTCCGATAAGGGTGATCACCCACCGCCCAGCTGGTCCTCCGGGGGAAGCCCGTGGATGGGCTCCACCAATGAGACGCCGGACTCCCGAATGTACCACTTGCGACAGGGAGACCGCTTGGTCACGGATTATGTAGCGGAGTTCTGTGCTCTGGCTACTCAGGTCATGTGGGGAGACTCCGCCTTGCGAGCCGCCTACTATGCTGGGCTGACTCATCGCATACAAGATGAGATGATCTGGCACGAGCGTCCGGAAATGCTTAAGACTGCGATCCAGCTCAGCCTCTGCCTGGACCTCCGCCTCAACCCGACTACTCAAGCTGTTCCCGCCACCTGCTCAGCTCCTGCCGCATCAGCCACCAGCAGCACGGCACTGCTCGACTCAGCTCAGCCTCACTCAACTCACTTCCACGTACGTCAGTCTACCTCAACTGAAATCAGCCCAATCCACAGTCCACTTCATCCATCTAAGTCAGAGATTCCCCATTCAAGCCGCGGAGCTTCCCAGAACCAAAAAGCTCCACCCCAGGGTCCCGACGCTCCATTCCCGAGCCTGAGGGCTCTCCAGAACCAGCGTCTTCACCCCAGTCAGATCGGTCGTCCTCTCAGCAGCTCCTTACCAGTCAGCCCAGTGGACTCAGCAGTTCCACAACAGTCTGTCCATTCCAGCAACCTACTCAGCTGCTCCACTCCAGTAAGTTCAGTTCAACCAACTCAGTTTCACTTCACCCGATCCCTGACGACTCCAGCTCCAGTTCCTGCCAGAAGTCCGGTTCCAGTTCTTAGTCCTGCCCTGGTGCTCAATCCAGATTCAGCTCCAGTTCCAGCCCCCAATCCAGTTTCAACCCCAGCTTCAGTGCCAGCTCTTAATATGACCGCGGCTCCCGCCTCGGCCTCAGCCTCCATTCCTGCGTGGCGGCCAAGGCCGCCTCTCCCGCCTCCGCCTTGGATGGTGGACCTTGCCGCACCCTCGCCCTCCCCTCTCCACTGTTGGATGGACTGGGGGTCTCCTCTAGGCACCCCGGAGTGGTGCCCTTCGGCAGGAGGTCCTGTCACAATTCCGGTCTGTGACCGCTAGAGGGCGACCACGGACTAAGAACTACTAAGTGATTACAGCTGATCATAGTCAACTATGATGTCATCCTACTGTTCATTGGTTTTTTAGGTTTCATCCTCTGTATTTAAGTTAGTCTTGGTTTTAGTTCCAGTCACGGGAGCATACGCTTACTAAGTTCACCTCATTATCTCCTCTACCACCTCCTAACCTACCTTAGTTCCTTTATCTATTCTTCTCAGTTCTAACCTACCTTAGTTCCTTTATCTCTTCTTCTCAGTTTATTGTGTCTGGCCCTCGAGTCTTTTCTGTTCCTTTTTGATTCTTTCAATAAAGAACCACCTCTCATGGAAGTCCGTGCCTGTGCTTCATATCTCTCTCTCGGACGTAGTTCTGGCGTGACATATATATACTGTACTGTAATTCATGCAAGCCCATTTTCTTTAGTATGTGCTGTTGTTTTCTTTGGTATAAGCAGGGTAAATACAGTAATAAATTAACTTAATTTACAGTAATAAAAATACAAGGCTTTAAGAAGAACAAAATGAGAACACTCAGCGAAACACTTGAGAAATGAATAACGCTCTCGGATCCCAAGACATGCTTTCTTTGTTTTCTCTCAACAGTATCAAAACATTTATACAGTTATATTTTATAGGGAAATTTAGCTGAATTTACATTTATATTTATGTTACAAAATTAGTACATTATATTTTTCTTAATAATTTAGCACAAAAATGTATGAAAAATTATGTATTGCCACAAAAAAGAAAAAAAATGCAGAGGATATCTGCAGTGTCCGCGAATTTGCGGGGGTATCCGCAAACAATTATTAGTTAGGTTCTAAGAAAAAATCCACAAACAACTGAAGCTGCGAACTCCGAACCATGACTTCGCAAGGGTTTACAGTATATATTTCAATAATATTTTTGCAATTAAAAATAAATAATATGCTCAATGGCCCCACAGCAGTACCCTCAAAGCCCAAATGTTGAAACCTGCTTTAGTTATTCGCCTGAGAAAGGTGGGCCTACTCACTGTATGTTCTTTTCAGTCTTTAAGTGTAAAAATAATTTCTAGTAATAAAGATTTTAAGTTATGATTCTCATGTAAGGTTAAACCTCACAAAAATATGAAAATTTTGAAAATATCACGCTTCAAAGCACAGGTCATCTTGCAGTCCAACAGAGGACCCCCCCAAACCTTCATGAGAACTTCTGACAGGACTTCAGAACTTTACCATAGGTGAGCTGAGCGCTGTGGTGGGGGGGTCAGACAGTGCAGAGAGAGAAATTTGACATGTTTCCTAAAACAAAGACACAGGAGGAAGGACAGGTTAAACGGTGTGTGTGTGTGTTTGTGTGTGTGTGTGTGTGTGTGTGTGTGTATGGATGGGAGCTGGCAACTGTTATGCAATTTGTTATTTGTTATTAAGGTTAAAAACCTTAATCGTTGCCCACCATTAGTATAAATATAAAAGTGTAAAGACTGTAATCCTGAATCTCCATTAACCTGCAGTGTTGCTCAGCAGTTAGAATGTGTTGCAGATGGATTACAGGTGTGTTATAGGCATGTTAGATATGTTACAGGTGTGTT
Source organism: Bryconaethiops microstoma (assembly GCA_037577275.1). NCBI lineage: Eukaryota > Metazoa > Chordata > Actinopteri > Characiformes > Alestidae > Bryconaethiops > Bryconaethiops microstoma. The sequence continues at coordinate 30,287,660 of JBBJLS010000134.1, read as the reverse complement.
ACAGGCATGACAGAGACACGGAGGGGGACGAGTGCGCCATTGTTATTGATGATCCGACACACACCACTCATCCAACACTAATGAAGACTCAGCTCACGGAAAGAGAGAGAGAGAGAGAGAGAGAGAGAGAGAGAGAGAGAGAGAGAGGGCAGTAACTAAAACTGCTGATTATGCAGGTTATTTAATATGCAAAGTTAAACTGACCTCCCCTTTTTTTTGACTCTGAGCGTCCTAAACCCTCCAGTCCTGAATATTCAGTGCTGCTGTGCTCCTGTGCTGCTGTGTGGCTCCACACACTTTACAAAAAAACCCCATAAAAAAACAATAAAACAATAAAACATTAAGATAAAAGGCAAGTGGAGGAACGGCTGAGCCACATGGGAGAGAAATGAGTGGTGCTCTGGCAGAATTAAAACATTTACTGCTGACTAACGAGAAACAAATGAATTCATTGAGATAAATCGTTCATTAGTCCTCGGTGAGTCGCGCGAGTCCTGGGACTTGGAAAGTTCAGAGCAATTTGTGCCGCAGAATTGATGGTGTTGTTTATTTCAAACTGGAATCTGCTGTTATTAGTTGAGTTGTGGGTTATTAGAGTGTGGGCTCATATACAGTAATTACTTGTATATTAGGTGTGTTCATACTCATGTTTGAGTTTCAGAAAACAGCAGAAACCAGGTCTTCAGGGAGGAGTACGGGAGGAAACCTGGTCCAGAGGGTGAATATCCAGCAGCAGAAACCTGGTCTTTATGGAGTATAATGTCCAGCAGCAGAATCCTTCTCTTTAGGGAGGAGAACATTTAGCATTAGGTGTGGTCTTCAAGAAGGAGAATGTCCAGCAGCTGTGTGGTCTTCAGGGAGAAGAAGGTGCTGCTTGTTCTTCAGAGAGGAGAGCATCCAGCAAAGGCGTCGTCTTCAAGGAGGAGAACGTCCAGCAGCGACGTGGTTCTTAGAGAGAACATCCAGCAGCAGAAGCCTTGTCTGCAGGTTAATGTTTCTGTTGGCTTGTTTAAGGATCGTTAACATTTGAAGGTCCTTTGAAAAATACACCCACACAAACTTCATATATGTGTATGGGCAGCATAAGCCTGATCGATGAAATTACCAGCTGCCCCCGAACCAACAAAGGCGGTGGTCACGATCCGTTGGTGGCTCAGCTGGAGGTGAATCTGGAGAGTTAGGCAGGAAATGGTCGGTGGACCAGGTGAGTTCCTCCACCTATTCACCTGGTCTGGCCATTTCCCGGGTGAAAAGGGCAGGCCGCTCGATGGTGGTCGGGGGTGGCGCAATAGGCACAGAGGCCCTCACGATAGCGCCGCTCTTTCTCCGCCATAGACAGGGAGGTGTGTCCGAGCTGCTTGGGCTTCCCAGCTCCGACGGAGTGGGCCTCTAAGGAAGGTGGAGATCGGGTGGTCGAAGAGGAGGGTTCAGCAGGCCGCGAGGGGTTGACTTAAGGCATTAGCAGATGCGCAGGTCCACCCTCTGGGTGGAAGCTCCCCCGGCCAGCTCATCCTTAAGCCGGGGAGCCAGCCCTTTGTAGAACGCCGTCCAGAGAGCTGCGTCGCTCCAGGTGGTTTGCACGGCGAGAGTATGAAACTCCGCTGGGTACCTGCTCACCGGATGGTCAACCTCCCAGTCACGTGCTCTGTTCTGAGAACGCTCCAGTTAACGAGAAGAGATTCCCACCAGGAACCTGCGTTCTCACACACACACAGAAGGGTATATAAAGAGTTCTGAAGAACTAGAGTACTCACGGTACCGCTTGAGGCTTGGAGTAAGCCAGCATGGGACCAGAGAGGTACCTTCTTCCTGTTTATATACCCTGGGATGTGAGTCATTTCAGGTTCCTTCTAGACATCACGTGACTGGTGCGTGTGACACATTTAAAACACAAGTAAGTGTCTCTCTTCTATAATGTAGAATTTTGTTGTTTTATGAGATTGTTGGGGGTGGGGACATCATTACTGTTACCAATTTTTTACATATTAATTAAAATAATATTTTTTGTATCTTGATATTTACCATATCGATAAGTAATAACCTTTCAAACTATATGACATCTGCTCTTGTGACCTTGAACATTAGCTAACTAGGGGCAAATTAGCTTGAAATCATCAACCCTGTTACTGTCAGTCCTATTACTTTTCCAGAGTAACAGGTTTGACAAGATTTAGATTTCACTGTAGTCACACAGTTTTAAAGGTTTATTTAGATATATTGCTAACATTTTAAAAAGTTATCTTGTGTGTATCATTGAGCTGATACCCATATTATGCAGTGTGGGTGCTTATGAGCATTTATTACAGTCTTAGTAACATTTGCTGGTATGCCTCTAATATTTGAAATAATCTCAGTGAAAAGAAGGAATGATGTACTGCTTATACATGTACTGTTACAGAATTCTAATTCTAAATATTTTATATAGTAACCATTTTGTCCAAAACAGAGTTGACAGATAAATCAAAGCCATCCAAGATGGCGCCGGTGAAAATGGCTGCCATCGCTCGGTGTCCTCCCACTTTTAGCGTTTTTGCAACCTGCAATGCTCTCATCTCATATGACAGACAAACTCTCCTAGACATTCGACAAAATTCGCAATCCGGTCC
>JBBJLS010000134.1:30264385-30280810 GCA_037577275.1 Bryconaethiops microstoma | reverse complement strand
ATATATATATATATATATTTTTTAGCACACAAACACATTCACCACTGTCTTACATTTACGGCATTTACGGCTGTCTTATGCATCATAATGTCAAACTGTCTTATCTTTGGCATACTGAGTAGAGTAAATTAAAGAAATGGGAACAATTGTTTTACTGTGACAGGCTGCAAAGTATCTAAAGGCAAAAGGTGCCTAGATAAAGGTGTTTCAACCACTCAGCATTCAGCACCACCAGTATACTAATCACCACCTGATTCAGCCACCTGATCTTCACTTCAGTTACATGGTCGTTGTTAGATGGTCTTTGTTCTGCTTGAATGATTCATATGTGGATCACTGTGTAGCTTAACAAACAAAAAATATTCTTCTGAAACTGGTCAGGTTCATAGACTGGACTGAAAATGAGAGTTTTTAAAAGTCCTTCAGGAAGCCTGCAGAACTGTTCCTCAAGACTACATTAAAAATACAAGAAAGTCTGGATCTTTGGAAGCAAGAGTATGATAGACTGATAGACTTGTGGGCGCAGCCTCACAGTCAGCAGCTGTGAGAAAAGCCAGTATGAATTTATAGCTTGTTATAGTCAGACTAATTGTTTACATTGCCATGTTGTTTATCTGATGTCTAATGAAGGTGTCTCGGCGGCGGCTGCTCGTTTAATGGTTGTGTTTGCGGCGTGTGTATGTGTGTGTTGGCAGCTGACAAGGCTGTAGTGCCTAAAGGTGTAAAAACACGCATAAAGCTGTCAGAAATGTAAACATTAGGCCTCATGGCTGCATGCACTCAGCAGCCACATCCACATAACCAGGCGCAAGCATTGATTTTGCTCGGCTGTCGTTTGTAGAAGTGGTTCTGGCCTGACCTGCTACGCAAATCTGCCTCCCTGCTGTGCTCTGACAGACAGGCAGGAACCTAAAAACAGACAGAGGAGGATGCGTTTAGCCTTGCGACTCGCTCTGCTCACTCACAAACAGCATGTCTTTAAAGAGAGGTGGGAAGGGGGGAAAGGGGGTGGGGGTGAAGGCTGGGAGGTGGGCGAGGGGTTTCTCCCTGACTTCGACAGTTAAACAGAACAGCAATGAGACTCATGTGTGCTCTTAGAAACATGACAGTGATAGAAACTCATTGTCTCTTGACCAAGAGCTCAAATGAATAATCAGCACAGCAGAGGATTATTAAGTTGAAGAAGATGAGGAGGAGAAGACAAGAAAAGGAGGAGCAGCTGAAGAGGAGGAGGAAAAGGAAGGGGAGAAAGAAAGAGAAAGGGAATAATGAAGAGGAGGAGGAGAAGGAGGAGAAAGGAGAAGAAAGACAAGGAAGAGGTGGAAAAGAAAGAGGATGAGAAGGAAGAGGAGGGGTAAGATAAGAAGAGGAAAATGAAGATGAATAAGAATACGAGGAGGGGAAGATCCGAAAGAAAACTTGGTTGTCTTATAAATAAACCTCAACAACTTCTGAAATTTTTCTTAGTCATCAAATTCAAGTCGACTACTAAAGTCAGACAGTTTTGAGCTCAATAAGGTTGGTAAAGGGAAGAAATCTGAGAAGTCAATAAGAACAGCAAAAAAACTTCAATCTTAAGTTGATATTTTTCTTATTCTCCTTATTTCAAAGGGGTGGTTAGGAGAAGCAAATCAGACTTATTCTCTGAATAAGAAGATGCAGTGACATCAGACCAATATCTTAAACTGCAATCGGGCTGAGATTAGAAAAAGACTCTTTTCTAGGAGCTGAATTTAAAATGTGTAAGAAAATGGTCAGAATCTCATACTAATGTTAAAATGAGCTCAGATATGTCTCTAGGAGAAACATGCTGGACAAGAAGACTCTTATTCAGAATTTTCCTTTAATCTGGACACAGCCGTGTGGAGACCCTGATCCACCCATGTGTGAGGATGATATTGATCATGTGACCTTGCAGGTCAAATCTGTTGGAGCAAATAAACAAACCACTTTAACACCTGCCCACTGAGAACCGCCACCTCCCCCCTGCCCCTGGAAGATCCTGAATGCTGCAGAATGGAGAGAGAGAGATAGCGAGAGAGAGAGAGAGAGAGAGAGAGAGAAAGAGGGAAGAGGGAGAGAGATATATAGAGAAAGAGGGAGATCGAGAAAGAGGAAGAGACAGAGAGAGAAAGATAGATGAATGACAGACAAGTGAGTTTGGGAACGCCGTTTCCGACATCACATGCTAATCCTGCCGTTTTCTCCTCCTTGGTTATTTCCATCAAGTGGGACACTGCCGCTTGTCACTCCGACATCACCCGTCATCACAGGGGCTTCACTGACAGCCCGAGGCTCATCAATAATGTTCCACCTTTCAGATGCCGGCATGTCTGCAGAGTCAGAGGAGCTTCATCGCACCCCCAAGGAACGTCTGGAGTTTGGAGGCGAACAGTTTCCTAAAAGTTTAAGGGCGAAAGTTTCTCCATCAGAAGTTCTCCTCAGTTTTAGGCTGGTTTTAAACTTTCACACGACAAGTTTATTGAAGAATACAACAATCGCACAAACTGCCAAGTCCAGGACCTGAACATGTGAAGAAACAGGTGCAGATGATTCCAGATGATCAGGTGGTATATCAGTATACTAGTGGTGCTGAATGGTGAATGAACACCTTTATCTGAGCACCTTTTACAACACAATTCGAAAGAGAATTAAAAAATTGGCGGTGTACATTACTGGAAAATTCAGTTTTGCTATGGTCTCTTTTGAACCAAAGTTTGATGAGGTAAAGGTGGCAAAGTTTTTCTGAGGGTTTCTAAGGTTTCGTACGATGCTGTTATTTGAGTTAAGCCGCTCGCATCCTTCACACTTTCCTTCATTGATCAAGGTTGTTGGGCAAGGAGCTCGTTTCCCGTCTGCGAGCCAGAGAACAGCTGTGTTAGCGATGCTGGATGAGCGCCGCTGGGTGTATTATTTCACCATCGACAAACTCCAGACTGTGCAGACTCGGCTTAATGCCTCACATCAGAGATCCACGGGCGGGGAGCTATAGATCTGCCTCATCAGATTGTTCTCCTCAGGAGGAGCTCATTATCTGGACAATGCCACCACTCTCAGACCCTTTACACAATGTGAGCTGGTTCAGAGACCGATTGTCGGGGAGGAGAGAACAATAGCGAGGCAGAAAAGAGAAGAAAATTACAAGTTTAGTAACTCAATCGCACCTTTCTCCCTTTTACACAAAATTCAAAAACTCCCCATAATTGAGTGTTTGTAAACGAAGTGGGTTTGGAGACGGTGGTGAATGGAACTGGACATCAACACAAAAATAGCTGTTTTATTCACTATTGACCCATAGTGAAGCTCCAGATGTCTTTGATAGTTTATATGGAATATAAAATAGAGCAGAAACTGGACTAAATCACTTTTCTTTAGGGACTATTTTTGCCTCCTGATGCCCTGCATCTATGCCCCCACAAATACCAGGTTTAGTTTTAGGACTAAAACTTCTCAAAACTCTGGTAGAACAATGTATCATGTGTTAGGCGGTGCAACCATAACCATGTTATGGAATAACTTTCTGTAAGGGGTTTTTAGAGGTAGGTTCCACTCACCACCACTGGAATGGAGCCAGGTGTGTAAACTAAACGATAGCTCTGCAAGATTGTTTGGTTTGACATGTGTCAGGTGGTTCAATAGCTGTGTAAAATGTAAAGATCTGTTTTACGGTGCCAAACAGTAAGCGTGTCTTTCTTGGCGTGTCCTACACAGTGCCCCGTTCGTCAGTTGGTGCATCAGTTGTTGGGACACAGACCGAGTTTAGTGTGATTTAGTTACTGATGGACTGCCAGATGTGTGAACGTTCCAGATCGACCAGTGTGATGGGGCGCTTTAACAGAAAGTCGTCAGGCACCACAACCAAGTAACGATATACACTGAAGGGTTAATGCAATTATGTTTAAATAGAGCAACAAATTGACAGCATGGACTCGACACCTCCAGGCGATTTAAACACTTCCCTTCCTCTCTGCCGGTGAGAAGCTCTAAACTGTCTTGGTGGGTGGTGACTCCAGCTGTGGACCTGTAATAGTGTGTCATTCACTCTCATCAGGCCAGACAGGAACCAAATCACCTGCTCAAAAAAGCTTCACTCAGAAGCTTCACTTAAAAAACTCTCACCCACAGTGATGGTAATAAATAAACAAATGCGCATAAATAAACAAATAACTAGGCTTCGGCTGTTTGTGTGTGTGATTATCGTCCACTGGGCAAAATGATATTGAAGTGCGTTCTGTCTTTATTTACTAATATCGATCGGTGCTGGGACAGTTGTCCTGATGATTGTTGGAGGGGAAAATTGAAAGCAATTGAGGCCGACGGCATGAGCTCCGTTATTCCAGCTGCATTTAAAACTGCAGCCCTTAAACCGTCGGCAGAAACAGCCATCCAGAAATGAACCCAACTGATTGGAAAATTTCAAATTACTTTTGGTGATCTCTCAGTTAATGTGTGTGTATAAAACCCTCGATGGCCATTTTATCAGAAACCCCTCCCCTGTAGCTCCAGACTGTGGTCCGTCTGTTGATGCTGGAACAGACGGATGGCGATTAGCATTGTGTTTATCCAGTGTGTCTGCATTAAACTCTTCTGTATAATTACATATTCTGTATAATATATTCATTATATCATTACAAAAAAATCATGAAATGAATGCAATATTCAATAATAAGTGACTTATAACCATTTATAACCAAGGCTAATTTTATGTATAACAATATGAAGGTATTTGTGTGTCCAGAGTGTTTCTTTACCTTTCACCCCATTAGTGTAGGAAAATAGATGAAGTATTGTTACTTCGTTATTAGTTTAAATAGTCATTAGTTTATGCTTATATTTGTAGTGAGTTTTGATGTAAAACATTTGTTTAAATCTTCTTGAGGGCAGTTTTCTCCATGGTTGAGGGGCCACCTCTGTTCTAAAAAAAAGATAGCCTGTTGAAGGACATGGACAGTGATTAGAGCATCTCAGCGCGGGGCTAACAACAAGGTACAGCTGTGTGCTTTAAAGTTGTTCTCTGTCGGAGTGTGTTTGCCGTTCTCTATCTGTTGTTTGTACAGCTGTGTTCAGTATTCTGTGTTCAGTGTGTAAATGCCCCCCTCCAAGCAAACACTGCTCCTCCACCTGGGATGGACTGTCTAGTGGGAGATGCCCTGGCTGTGCTGTCGATATGCACCAATTTTACATTCTTGAATACCTCAGTAACAGCTCTGTGCATAAACCTTCAGTCCCCCTCATTTCTTCATATTCCGCTTTCAATCACCTTTTTGGTGCAAAACTGTCTGCATGTCCAACTGTCTTTGACATATTGAGTAGATTAAATGAAAGAAATGAGAACATGTGATGCTGCGACAGGCTGCAAAGAGCCTAAAGATACAAGGTGCCTAGATAAAGGAGTTCCAAACACTCAGTATTCAGCACCACCAGTATACTGATCACCGCCTGATCACCTGGAATCATCTGCACCTGTTTCGTCACTGGTTCAGGTCTTTAGTTAGCTTTGTTCTGCTTGAATGATTTATACTGTAGGTCACTGTGTAGCTTAACAAACAAAAGCCATTGCTGTGAAACAGTTCAGGTTCAGGGACTGGAGTCTTTGAAAGTCCTTCAGGAAGCCTCGAGAGCGTTTCCTCAAGTACAAGAAGGTCTGGATCTTTGGAAGCACAATATGAAGAATTTTTTTACAGAGTTGTGTCTTTCACCCATCACACAACCTGCCGCGCTCCTCGGTCCGCAGTGAGTGGCCTGTGTAATGACCCCCTTCTGCACAGCCCCCTCTCTGGCTCACCCCGGGGCCGGCTCTCTCTGATTCGGATTCTGTTTACAGGCGCATTAGTGCAGGTCAACCTTCACAAACACGCCGTGTCAACAGCGCCGCTCCGCTCTAATTAATTCAGCCATCTCTCATGTTTGGTCACCTCGGGCTGTGTGAAACAATGATGGAAAAAAAGAGAAAGACGGAACGCAAAAGAAAACACTATTTCCATCCGCGTTATTAGGCTCTCATTAGACTCACCAAGCAGCAAATACAAACATGGCCAGTGTAGAATAACCAGCTCAACTCATGACAATTAAAAGTCTTTCATGTCACTCAGATCTCATCAGAAAGCTCTGCTGGAGAGAGCGTAATTAAAGAACCCTTATCATTTTGGCATTCATGTTTTTATATGTGCCAAAAAACAATCATTTCCCATCGCTCTGGGAAGGTGGGTGTTTCTAATAAAGTGGCCAGTCGTTAAAGCACGAGTTGGTTTTTCTAATAAAGTGGCCTGTCACATTTTAATACACAGTTACTAGATTTAACATACTGGACAAACACATCGAGCCCTTTGCAAAAATTGTGAAACATTTTCCGAGACATTGTACATAATGACAATGTAGCACAGATTTTCATACTCAGGTGTGTTCTCTGTAAAAGACATGTGCTTATTTACACTTGGTATTTGACCAGTGGTGCCAAACTTTTGTGTGCAACTCTACGTACAGCTACCCATTCAGCCTACAGCAGTTGAGCCCTGCCCATTCACAATAAAGTTATATGGAGTGTTTCAATGGGTACTATTATTTGAATGAGGCACAGCCAACCAAAATACAGCTCATTTACATATCAAGTAGTACAAGCGAATTACAAATCAAACACTGACTATTTAAATACTAAAACTGCAGTTTTACCAGGACTCATTCTTACACATCCATAAACAGGTTTAAGTCATTTCTACATGAACACATTGTGCTTTTAAGACAGATGCATGTAAATGAGCTCTGTTCTGACTGGGTTCGCCTCGTTCAGAAAGCAGTCCTGACTGAAACACTTTAAAACTTTGGTAATAGTGGGCAGGGCTAAACTGTTGCATGCTGTATAGAGACAGAGCACATTTAGGCCATGCCCACATCTCCAACACAAATTCTGCCATTTTTCACTATCCACGCCAGGTGAACCTCCCTGTGTCTCTGAGAGTTTATGTGGATGTCATTGATGATAAATAGTGGAAAATCTGAACTAAGTCACTTTTATTTGGGGACTGTTTTGCCTCATGACGCCCTGCATGTATCCCTCTACCATGAATGAGGACCAAAAGCTTCTGAAAACTCTGGTAAAACAACGTCTCAAGCATCAGATGGCACAACCATAACCATTTCATGGAATAACTTTCTGTGAGGAGCTTTTAGGGATTCCGACGTCTGGTTCCATTCACCTCCACTGTGAACAGTTCTGACTCTGAATTCCTCTAGAACCACCAGACCCACCCTGAATACTTCTGTTTACACCTTAAACACTGAATTATGGGGGGAGTTTGGAATATTGGTGTAGTTCACAGTAGAATGCAAGGGGAGTGTGCTATGGTGAATTAGCTATGATATTATTTGACAAGTGAGCATATGAAAATAAATAAATTAATGAATTAATATGAGAACTTGGAACAACTGACTGTCCCCTATCATGGCTATGCCATTTCCAGTGGGTATCTGAATAATATTAAACATTTTTGGGCCTGGAGGTTAGGGAGTTGCCTGGAGGGACTCCCAGTGGCACCACTGAGGTACCGTCCCCACACACTGCTCCCCGGGCGCCATCGTCGGCATCCCCCTGCTTCATTCAGGTGAATGGGTTAAATGCAAATGACTGAAGTAATTTCCTCCAGGATCAACATAGTATGAAAAATAAAAAAAATAGACATTTATATGTCTATAAATGCACTTGTGCCCCACAAAAGGGGTTAAAAAGAGACAGTGGTTACAGTTTAGGGGAAATGAACTGGGGAGGGATGTTGTGAAAGCATGTTTACACACCACCTCCAACTGCAAGAAATGAGGAAAAGTCAGAATTTTCCATGACATGGGCCCTTTAAAGGCCCTTTACTTCCCGAGTGAGAGAAAGGTGGTGTGGGCGGTGTCTGTGTTTAGGTACATTCTGCAGTCGCTTTTCATTTCAGTGGGACTGAATTGGGCTTATTCTCATTTGAGTGGGGAGAAAATTGTCCAGCACTTCGAAGCGAACTCTCGTATGAAAGAGAAAAGAAATAGAGAGAGACAGAGAGAGAGAGAGAGAGAGAGAGAGAGAGAGAAAGAGAGAGAGAGAGAGAGAGAGAGACAGAGACAGAGAACGAAATGTGCTGATCCCTATGAATTTAGAGAGCCTACTTTACAGAAAAATACATAAACGGCTCCTTAGCCAGCAGAATCCGGCTTCGTTTTCTCCCTCCTCCTCCGAGCCTCAAGTTTAAGCATATATTTCTCCTAAACGCTCGCCGTCAATGCTGAAAGCAGTGTGTGCGACCTGCTGTTCCATTCCCATTCATCACTTTAATATACGACAGCCTTTCCCCCTCCCGAACTGTCCACATTTACCACTCCAGGTCTGGTCATTAGACTGCTGGTATACTATATAACCCATCATTTATCATCACACTGCTTCTCCTAATGGCCTATTATCATGCTTGATGTACTGTAGTGCTGCTGTTATATTTTACATATAAATAATGAAGGGTTTACTCTGTTTCACTCACACCGTCTAATCCTGTCTAATCCTGTGCATGTATTATTCTGTATGTACTAAAAGATTTTGCACTGCTGTGCATGTACTGTATTGGAATTTAGTGTAACTGCATTATCTCCATTGTCTCCTCACTGGCCACTTTATCAGAAACACCACCCTGTGCTTCCACTCACTGGACACTTTATCAGGAACAACACTATGCATTTCATCCTGTGCATAAGTTAAAATTTCTTTTTCATTTTTGTAACAAAATTAAAAAAATAAAACAATCCGAGTCCGTAATCATGTTTTTATATTTTCAATCTTTATTATTATAAATTATAGTGCTCTGTATTCTCACCTTTCTTTGCCATGCGGCCTCGTCTCCATTAGAGTAACGCACTTAAATATTCACGCCTAAATTTGTATGTGGGGGCGAAAAAAAAAGAAAAAATATGCAACACAATTATTCTGTGATAATTATAATTTTTATTATGCCAGAGGGTTTCAGGATCTCCATAAAAACACTTTAACCTGTGCGGCAGATTATCGCTGCAAGTGCAGAAAAATAGGCGATAATTAAATTCATTTCATCATTTAGAATAATTGCATCTATAATTAAAACCAATTAGAAGAGCTGACAAGAGAGAGCGGCGGATTAGTTTGGGCATATCGCTCCTGCTCATTGTAAACAGTGCAAAATGATCAAAAAAGGTCAACCTGTTTGTTTTAGCTGAGTGCTAAAGGTGTCAACAGGACAACGGCATCTATGACCTTCCTGAAGATTCTGGAGAAGGTTCAGCAAGTGATTGTTGAAAAGTTTCACTGTAGTGCTTAAAAATGACCTACAAGATGTGTTTAAATCCCACTGGTGTCTTCAGTCCTTCCTGTCTTCTCACTCCATCCATCCTCTTGAGACTGTCCCCACCTCACCTCAGCCGGGACTGGTGGTGCTGAATGTTGAGCGGTTGGAACACCTTCATCTAGGCACCCTGTATCTTTAGGCACTTTGCAGCCTGTTGCAGTAAAACATTTGTTTCTTTCATTTTAATCTACTCAATATGCCAAAGGTAAGACGGCTTGGTGGATAGAAAGTAGTATTTTTGCACCAACAAGGTGATTCAAAGTGAAATATAAAAAAGTGTATGAATCTTGTGAATGGTGACAGCTCTAGTTTGTGCCCCTGATGTCCTGATGCTGTATGAAAAGCTGGATGTATCTGTGTATTTGTGTGTGTAGAATGGATTTGCGCAGAGGATGTTGTGAAGGACTGGATTTGGCCGTTCTGCCTTGTTTTATCTGAGAGTGGAATGTGATGGTAAATTACACACCTGACAGCAGCTGATAAACGCATTTGGCCGGAAGCCCAAAGCCTGGCCGCTCATTCGGTCACGCTTTCCCTTCCAATTAAAACGGCCTCCTTAAGCCTGTGAACCGCTGCGATTCCTCAACTGACTCGAGCCAGAGGAGATGTGTGGCCAATGCGCACGATTTGGGAACCCTCGGGTTTGGAAATCAATTTGTGCCGTCTCTCTCTCCCTCTCTCTCTCTCCCTTTTCCACCTCTGGTTGGCGGGGGGGCACTTCATTTGCAGAATTGATCCCGTGTTAAAAATATCCTCCCCGGTTGAGCTGCAGTGAGAGGCATTGTGATGCTGAATAAGAGTCGAGGCTGAAGAGACGAAGCGAGGCGAACTGATAGAGAAACGTTCTCCATTTAACCCGGACAGATTTGGCTTGGAGAACTCGGCCGTGTTAAAGATTAATTTGTAATTCTCTCTGGACCAGCTGACAGTTTCACAGCACAGGATTTTCCTGCCATGTGTTTTGTTTGTTTGTTTGTTTTAGTCCTGCATGGTTTCAGGATACAAATGTTCTAATTTTGTAGACTAAAAAAGGCCCAATGGAAACATCCTGACTTTGTGAGGGCCTTCTTGCAATTAAAGAGTTACTTCACGGTGCATAATAGGGGATGGTGTGGACCACACTACTTTGCCAGAGAGAGAGAGAAAGAGAGAGAGAGAGAGAGGACAGTTATACTGAGTGATGGGGGAGAGGGAGGACCACTCTACCCACTCAGAGAAATAGGGGACAGTTGTACAGAATAATGGGGAAATGGGAGGACCACCTTATATTCCCATAGAGAGAGATGACAGTTATACTGAGTGATGGGGTGAGGAGGACCACCTTTCTCACCACTGCACTCTCCACCCCCCCACATGCTGGAGATGTTCAGTCATCCAGACATCACAGTTTGGTTCTTCCCAAAGTGTTTCAGATCTATTCGCCCATTTTTCTGCTTCAAACATCGACTTCAAGAACTGACTGTTCACTCACTTCCTAATTTAATACACCGCCCCCTACAGGCGATTAATATACCCCCCATTTGGAGACTAATATATCCCCCCAACAGGAGACCAGTATACCCCCAACAGAAGACTAATAATCCCCAACCAGGAAACTATATACACCGAACAGAAGATAATAACCCGCCCCCCCAGAGCAGAGGCTAATGTACACCTCCCAACAGGTGACTAATACACCCCCCTGACAAGAGACTAATATACCACCATTCGGAGACTAATATAGCCCCCCAAACAGGAGATTAACATACCCCCTCAGCAGAAGACTACTGACCCCCACACAGGAGACTAACATACCCCACAACAGAAGACTAATACCCCCCCCCCCCCAGCCCAGGAGACCCTCAACAGGTAACTAAAATACCCCTCAACAAGAGACTAATATATCACCCCCCTCAACAAGAAACTAATATACCCCACCTTGACAGGAGACTAATATACCCTGCCCACAGGAGACACTGGAACCAGATCATCAGTGTTCTTCACCTGGTTAATGTTGGGGCTGATTGGTGATTACATTAAAGCCATGCTCTTGAACTCAACATCCCATTAGAACTTCAATTAGAACTTGCATGAGACTCAAGTAGTGACTTTTAATCTGACTCCAGGCGACCTCTCAGAAGAAGCCAGGCCATCCTGGTGCTTTTCCTCATGGCCCAAAAACATGACGCAAAGGGAGCAATAATGAGGACGCAAGCTGGACTTCATTACTCTGTCACCGCAAAATTAATGACACGTCAAGCCATGATGAAAAATAATCTGGAAAGAAGCAGAGTAATGATGACGTTCCAAATTAATGGGCAGATAAACAAAAAATATCACAAGAAGATGTAATGAAATGAAACATGCCGCCTTAATGTGATCTGGAATTTGAGTTACATTGTGCCATAGCAAAACCCTTCAGAAATGATATCTTTATTGAAGAAGAAAACAGCACTGACTTTTATTTTCATTAATGTAACAAGATTTACTTTTGGTAATTTTGGACCATTTCTAAGAATATTGCTGTGATCAGGATTGTCTTTAGCTTGAAAATAATACTGTGTTTTGGTGATCAATAAATTCCCCATGGCAACTGTTAAAATAACTTTGATTTGACTCCAAACAAGAGTCAATTTTTGTAATTTGTTGTTGAAAAAGACACAAAGGATTTAGTGCCTTGTTAATAGCCAAAGAGTCAAAATAGTGGGTGTGCAGCAGAGCTTCAGCCTGCACCACCGTGAGCGGGTCCAAAGGTCTAGCTCGGAAAATAGTGTTGATAATATTTAATTAAAAACTTTTTCACAGAATTTCAAACGTGCATTTATCTCCTGTTTGTAAAACTGATGTACAGGCTGATTAAAACAATATCGGGCCCCACTATATGTATAAAGTATATGTAATAACTATGCATGCAATATCAATATAACAACTAATGTATTACTGTAATATCTGGATTACAGTAGAACAGCTCATGTAATTACATGTTTGTCAATTTCAGTGAATACTAATTTAATTACACATGTTCAATCTTTTAATACTCATACAGTTATTACAGACACTTAATATAAAAGAGGATGTCATTACAATCCCACCTAATCTACACTGTGGAAAATACCTCATACATTAAATATACTGTGGAAATGTGTGTTTAATGCACTTAATAATGTATTTATTCGTATTTGATTATTTGCATTCTATATTGCCCATCAATGTCTATAAGTACCAGCTACATTCTAATATAAGCATTCAGCTCTACAGATGTTACCAGTGGCACTATATTAATTTTTTTTATGTATATATGTCCATTTATATATTTCCTGGAAATGAACCGTAGTCTGGATTCATATCAATGGGCTATGCATGAACTCGTTAAGCATTTAGCTAATTAAAATAAATAAACATGTTACCAATAATGACTCTAATTTGTTTCTCTCAGACTATAATCAACACAAACAGGCAGCTTCATCACCATACAGAACTGCATGAACCCTAATGTACACTAATTACATTAATATCCCATTAGGAGGATCTACTAAAAAAATGTTTAGCGATAAGCAATGAATATGTGACCTGCAGGAGGGTCATGAAGTTAATGATCTTGCTCTAAATGCTCTAAATGCTTTACCTGCTGAGGAATATTGGCAGGGTGCCAATTGTTTCAGTGCTGTAAAATTAGAAGGAGTATGGCTCTTACTTTTCTCTTTTAAAGACTCATTCGTTTCCAAGATGACCATCATTGTCTAACGAAGCATTAAGACTTTCATTGCGATGGTTTAGAGAAAACGTATGAAGAGGAATGTTCCTCAAACTTTAGTGGCCTTTTATTGTTTGTCTGATAAATCAGTGCTCAGTAAATATAAGTAATGAGTAAGTGTTTCCACAATGATGTGAATTACAATCACAATATGTTCACTATGTGTCATGTCTTGGCCAGTGGCCGCCATTGTTTTAGTTTTGTATTGGGACTCTTATTTTGAATAGCTTGTGTGTTTGTGTCTAGAGTCATGTTTGTCAGCTGCTGAGTGTTTTGAGATTAGTGATTGTCCCACATTATTGGTTTTGTATGTATTTAAGTTCCAGGAGTTTTGTATTCAAATGTCGGTCAACCATCACCATCCCTCACACTTACCCTCACTCTACCCATGCCTCATGTGTCTTCTGATTTAAGTATGCTTTGTGTTTTAGGCCCTCGTGCCTTTTTATGTTTTGTACGTGGAGTATGTGTTTTATAATAAAAACCCATCAAAGTGAATTCTGCATCTGCACCTCGCCTCACTTCCCAAGCATCCCTGATGTGACACTATGACAGTGCATTCAACAATAAAGGCAACACAAAGATTCTACTAAAGTCATGAGAAGCCATGGTGCATTTGGAATTTTTATGAGTGAGCCTAATTGACTATAAACAAAAAACACAGACAACATCAACTATAATAAAACTTAATTAGAAAAACAGAGCAGTGTCTCGTCCAACTAAGCAGAAGAAAAACCAGTGCTCCAGTGTGGCTGTTGAGGCAGCAGGTGTAGTCCACCATTGTTGTTGTGCTTGGTGTAAATGTTGTTGGGAAAGTGGAAACATGTACAAAGTACTGTGCAAATGTCTTATCCCCCCCAAAATACCATCTGAAAAGCATCTAATGGGCATGCACATTTTTCAGCATCGATGAACCCAAATTTTGCGTTTTTTCACAATTTGCGGGTGCTTTTGGAATGTAACGACTGCAAATTTCGGGGGTCGACTGTACTGTATAAGGTGACGTAACAAGGGGCTCTATGGTGACTCTCTAGCCAAAGGAAAAGCATATCAGGTCATAGAAGGAGCCAAGTGGGCAGAAGAGACACCGGATCTTAGGACCAGAACTCTCCATCTTTTAAATGACAGCACACACAAAGCTCAAGTCCCACACATTGGTCCACTATGATCAGGGTGGACACTCACACATTCCTCTGGGGAGAGATTTTAATGAATTCACTAGCAGCATGTTTGGATAGACAGGGTTAAAAAAAAAAAACACCCCCAAAGGAGACGTTGTTTAGCAATGAGAAGTGAGAGCTAATGTGGAGCAGGCTCCTGACGCAGATCCACCTTTCATCTCCCCGACGTTTGCTCAGGCATCGAGATGTTTGAAGATCTGCAAATCTCCAGCATGGACTCTTACAAGCCGAAGATAACCAGCGTGCCATTAAAGTGCAGCCTTGTTTCAACAAGAGAGAACAATGGAGACATATTTTCTTCACCCCGGAAACCTCCTTAGAAAGTCCTGACAGCTCAGACAGCTGTAGATGGAGTCACCTTCCGCCGCACCGCGAGGAGCGAATACCTCAGGGAGGCTATTAAGGATGATTTCAACCTACTGCGACCCCTTTTGAAATACCTAGGCAGGTACGTTTCCCCTGGGGAGGGTGTCAGACATGTCCCGGCTTCTCATTAAAACCACAGCGCTTCTCCTCCACCGCAGAGAAGTACGACTCTAATCGGAATAAAAGAGATATATGTACATACACCCACCGTCCCCTGTACCTCCACCTTGCTGTACACTTACAGACTGCGGCCCATCTGTTAACACCACATTAGGAGATGTTTCATTCGGCACTACAACTTTCCCAGCAGGATAGACATTTGCAGTGTGGACTAATAAAACCCCTGCTTTCAATTATTATTTCTGCTGCCAACTAGAATACAAAACACATTTCAAGACGAATCATGGTCCAAAAAGTGTGGCTGGCCTGTTGGTATGTAACTGCTAGGGCAATTTTACCAACATGTCCAAATGTGAGTGTTTAAGGTGTAAACAGAGGGGTTCAGGGTTAGTTCAGGAGAAACCAAGTCAGTCACTGTTCACAGTGGAGGTGAATTGACCCAGATGGCTGCCTCTAAAAACTTACAGAAAGTTATTCCATTAAATGGTTACGTGTGCACCGCATGACGCCTGAGATGCTCTGTTCCAGAGTTTTGAGAAGCTTTTGTTCATAAAACTAAACCCATTCATGGTGGAAGGATACGTGCACTCAGAGACATATGGAGTTTCACTGGGGGTTGATACTGAACAAAATGGTTATATTTGTGTTGGAGATGTCTCGTTCCATTCACCACCACTGTAAAATCAGAGTCTCTTCAATGAGCCATTTCACACCTAACACACTCTGAACCCCCTCTGTGTACACACACTGGATTATGAGTGATTATGAAAAATTGCGAAGGCGGTCTTTCAAAATCTGAGATCAGAAATTCTTGTTTAAAACAACAGTTTATTTACTGCCACAATGCTCCTGCTTGAGCGCTTTTAGAGTAAAATGAACTCATAAAGTGGCCAGTGAGTAGAAGCACAACTGTATCTAATAAATTGGGCAGTGAGGCTGGTATTTCTAATAAAGTGGCCAGTGAGTGGAAGCACAATGTGGGTGTTTCCAAAAAAAGGCCTGTGAGTGGAAGCACAAAGTGGGTGTTTCCAATAAAGTGGCCAGTGTAATGTCCAAATTTGCACAGATGAGTCCAAACTATAAGTTTGTTTTGAATAGAAGTTTTCCAAAGCAGCCCAGATGTTTCTTTAGTTCACGAAGGAGTCATTCATCAGTTCGTTGTCTGGAAGCAATAAGACTCTCTCCTCTTAAATCCCCAGTGAAATTGGATCTGAATGTCACGGTGGTTCACGGCAGCCGAAACGTCGAGTAACAGTAATGACACTTTTAGTGGTGCTGGGTTTCTAATGCAAATATATTATAGTTAAACATTTACTCGACTCCAACAGCTGACTCATGCGTTGCTGATGCTGAGTCAATGTGTCAAATACGTCAGCAGTTTGGGTGGAGGGGGAGGGCGGATTGAAGGGGAGAGCGATTAATTTGTGATAGAAAATGTATCCCCCCCAAATTGCTTTACCCTCAAATAAGAAATGTGATTGCCTCATGAGCGCACCAATGCGGAGTGTGTGAAATTTAATAATTTAATTTCATTTGCAGATCAAAGTGTAAACGAAATGTGGAAGGCAGGTAATTTCTCCTCGTCCTGCCTGAACTTTCATTACCTGGAGGGAACGTCGGGATAAGGGAATATCTGAGACTTGGCTTCCTTTATCAGATTTAATTTCTTAAGTCTAGATTCACCGCC
>JBBJLS010000134.1:30253164-30264285 GCA_037577275.1 Bryconaethiops microstoma | reverse complement strand
TGCCATGAAATTTGAAATCAACTTATTTTTCCCTTAAAATGATACATTTTCTCAGTTTAAACATTTGATATGTCATCTATGTTGTATTCTGAATAAATTATTGAAATCTGAAACGTCCATATCATTCCATTCTTTTTTTATTCACAATTTGTACAGTGTCTGAACTTTTTTGGAATCGGGTTTGTGCGTCTGGCCTCATACAACTGCAGATGTTGGGGTTGGAAAGCTGCAGAGTAGGCTGGATTATCTCTGTATGCTTCCACATAAGGTCTCTGTACTGGAGAAGTCCTAAATGCTCCCAAAGCCAGTTTTAGTCCTTGATGATGTACAGTATTCAGCATCTGTACATATCTTTTCCTTGCAGCCACATAAGAAAATGCTCCCATAGTCCAAACGTGATATAATAAGCACTCTATATAGACGGAAAAGGACCATACACTCTGCTCCCTACTTGATTTTTGACAATACTTTTACAATATCCAAAGCTTTAAAACAATTCATGTCAGGAACAAAAGATGGTTTGCTGTCAAAGTTAAGGCCAAAGAACTGAACCTCCTTTACCACTTTGATGGCTTCTACATCATGGGTGTCACCACCATTCATAATTATTCATTTGGACCCCCCCCCCACATTTAACATAAAATATTAATTCACCCAGCGCGGTTGAAACATGAATCTTGAGCGAAAGAATACATTCCACTTAACTGATAGGAGAATACACATATCGTTGGAAATCTGCTCCGGATTTGCCTCCAACTCACCGCATGCAAGTGAAGTGAATCGTCAGTGCGCAGACAGGCTGCTCGAAACTGGAGCAGGTAAAGTCAGCCCCATTGTGCACAGAAAAAAAATTTGAAAAAAAAGTTTCTAAAAGTTTAGTTGAACATTAATTTAATGTGGTCTAGGGCAGACCAAACCAAAACCAAAAACTACTAAACCAAACTGATCTGATCCAGCCAGATTTAAAACAAACAAAACCTGCCAAACTGTTTCCCTGATTGGTCATTTTTACACCATGTTTGTTTAAACACAGGTTGGGTTTTTGTGACTTTGCATCTTTTTTTTCCATTTGGTTTGGCTGGTCTGAGCTCATGACTCATCCATTTCTATGCTCTATTTACAGCAAACAAAGGAAAGAAGGCTTTTGAAAAATAAATAACATTCATTGTGGTTGTATACTGTAAACAGATCTGGTGGTTTGGATGTTTTTTTTAAACTCTATTTTAGAGTTAAAGCAAAACAGAACTGAGAGAATACTGGCAACAGACACAAATCTATAGAAATAATAAAATTCATAGAAGATGTTCGACATCGCTGCAGTACAACAAGTGCTGAAGGCTCTGGCTTTATAGAAGAAAATAAAACCTCAGCTTGAGTGGCTGCAGAAGCACTCCAGTGTGAATAATAGTAAATAAGGGCCTAATTTGATGGTACTCAAGTCAAAGTGGTTTTGGGATGTTATTTTGCTGGCTATTTTCCTTTGATTATGTTTTTTTTTTTTGACTGGTGGGACTCTGAAGCTTGTTTTATTGGGATTGTGGAATTTTTTTGTAGCGTTTAGGTAATCAATAAGTCTTCCAATAACACAAAGCATTAACCCCATTGTGTGTTTATCACCAAAATTCCCCTTTAATTCAGAGTTTGAGATTTAAACAGAGTTCAGAGTGTGTCCGTTGTGAAACGGTTAATTGTAGAGACTCTGATTTCTTTACAGTGGAGGTGAATGGAACCAGGGTTCTCCTACACAGATACAGACATTTTGTTCACTATCGACACCCAGGGAAGCTCCAAGTGTCTGAGTGTTTATATGGATGTTGATGAAGGTTAAAAAGTGGAGAATTTGAACTAAATCACTTTTTTATGGATAATTTGGCCTCATGATGCCTTGAATGTATCCCTCCTTGATTAATGGGTTTAGTTTTAGGGCTAAAGGATTCTCAAAACTCTGATAGAACAAAGTATTAGGCATCAAGAAGCAAACCATAACATTTCATGGAATAACTTTTAGAGGCAGCCGTTTGGTTCCATTCACCTCCACTGTGAATAGTTCTGACTCAGGGAGTTTCACACCAAACACTCTGAACCCTCTGTTTACACCTTAAACACTGAATTAGAAAGGGAAAAGTTGGTAGAATTTCCCTTTAACAAGCAATGACATGCCACCAAGCCGGCCACGGAATACGACATGTCCGGAATGTGTTTTTGGTATGAGTTTGCGGTACAGAAACTGACTCAGAGAGTCAGTGGGGAGCTGATGGGACATCTTCACCTTCAGGTTGATGTGTCCCATGCCAGTGTCTACTCGCACCTTCACCTTGCCCCATTCATTTCAGTGCTGGCGCATTATGGATCTCTAAGCTATTCAAAGTGCAGCTGCTGTATCGTGTGTAGCCAATCAGGTAAGAGTAAACTGGTCTTCATCACAAGCACCTAACAAAACGTTCTCCGGAAAACAACAGCTCTCTTCCTCCTCTCCGATTCCTCAGCAGACTCAACAAATAATGAAAATGTTACACGGAATAACTTACATAGTTTCAGGCAGAACTGAAGATTTGGAGGGAAGATGTTCAAAGTGTGTGAAGCTCTAAATCATGTGGAGCTTGTTGAGTAGTTATTGTTGCAAATTCAGAACATTTTAAAAGCATATCAAGTCTACATTTACTCTTAGCTTAAACTGTATTAACTGGTCCATCACTGTCAAGAAGGTCCTGGGTTCATGCCCAAAAACCTGCATGATAGATGGGTGGATGGATGGATGGATGGGTGGATGGACATACAAGCGGAAGGAAGGATGGATGGGTGAGTGGATGGATGGATGGATGGGTGGATAGGTGGATGGATGGGTGGATAGATGCATGGGCAGATAGATGGATGAATGGATGGATTGAGTATAGGGGAAGGATGGATGGATGGGGTGGATTGGGGATGGATGGATAGGAGTGGATGAGGGGTATGGATAGACGGTGGGATGGATATTGAACGGATTTATACTTTTGACTGTTGACGTTATTTGTTATGCAAAAAACTAGTGACCCAATCTGACTATATCTTTTTTGTCGTAGATTTTTATCCTTATTAGGCCCTACTGATCCCAAAAGCCATGAAAAATATTTTTAAAATGCACACAAGATCATTTAACAAGGAGGTTAAAATGTGGTCTGAGCAAAAGTCATGGCACCCTTTATATTTTGTTTTATTTTGTACTGTTTAAAATGTTAAATGGAGTAGACAAACAGGAACCACGTAGTAAAATTACCATTAAAAAATCCATATTTGGAAAGCTCCCTGTACTTATTTTCATTCAAAAATTAGTGTCAGCTAATTCACCACCTTCAGACTGAAGCACCATGAGTTTCTTTTGAAGATTCAGGGCATTCTCTGAGCCCTGAATCTGAGGTGAAGTTTTCCACTGGTGGATTTGTTTCCTAGAGCTGCTGGTCCATAGAGGGGAGCAGTGGAATGAGCACCTCTCAGCTTTACCCTGAAATGACAAGCTCCTGCTGAATCCGCAGGGCAGGGAGACGGTCTTTTAAACTAAAAACGCATTGTTTCTTGCATCAAAAAAAAGCAAAGCAAAGCAGCTCTCAGAGCACCCGCAGGAGAGAGTCTGTTCTTTCATGTGCATCGCCCATCAAAGGTCTTTCCAAAATACTTCTAATAAAAATAAACATGTTCTCTCTGCCAGTTTGTAAACAAAGACCTCTAAACAGGTTTATTTACAGGTAAACAACAACTAATCACACATTTAATTATTTGTGACAGCGTTGCTTTGGGAATAAAGCCAAACATTTTCTCCCCATGTTGTGAAGTCAACATGCAAAGCTTCCAGGCATCAAATTTCAACTAAATCACTTTTCTTTGGGGACTGTTTTGCCTCATGACATGTACTCCTGCATGTATCCCTCCGCCGTGAATGGGTTTAGTTTTAAGAACAAAAGCTTCTCAAAACTCTGATAGAACAACATCTCAGATGTCAGGTGGCACAACCATAACCATTTGATGGAATAACTTTCTGTGAGGAGCTTTTAGAGGCAGACGTCTGGTTCCATTCACCTTCACTGTGTACAGTTCTGACTCGGTGGGTGTCACACCAAACCCACTCTGGACCTTCCCTGTTTACACCTTAAACACTTAAATCTGACTAGTTTGTACCTACTTAATTGTATAGTGGAGCCATAAGGAAGGGGTTTCTGATAAAGTGGATGATGAGTGGAAGGTGGGTATTTCCATTAAAGTGGTCAGTGAGTAGAAGCACAAGTTGGGTGTCTCTAATAAAGCAGCCAGCAAGTGGAAGCACAGGTTGGATGTTCCCAAAAAAGTGGCCGGAGAGTGGATGTACAAGTTGGGTGTCTCTAATAAAGTGGCCAGTGATTGGAAGCACAAGGTGGTGTTTCCAATAAAGTGGTTGTGAGAGGAAGCACTAAGTGGGTGTTTCTCATAAAGTGGCCAGTGTGTATACAGTACAGCAGTGTTTCATCATACTGTATTTTGCTTTCTCTCATTGCGTACGAACCTGGCAAAGTGTGAAAGAGCAGTGAGCGCATGATTCAGCGGTTGTTTGCTCTCTCTGTCTTTCTCTCTCTCTTTTCTCTGTTCTCTTACTCTTTTGTTCTCTCTCCTCGTTCTGACTTTCAGTCTCTCTTGTTCAATTCAGGGTCGCTGCTTTTAAAAAATAAACACGGAAAGAAAAAGCAGACTTCTTCCACAAGCGCTATGAAATCTGCCTTTCTGTCAATATTTGATTTCCCAGATTATCCGAATATACCTTCTCTTAGAACACAGATCTGTAAATAATTGAACAGCTCAAATTTCAGTCTGTTGCCTGATTCAGGAACATATGTTGCTTTATATTTTATGATAGTGATATTTTGCTTTTCTTCCTTTAATCTCCTCTCTGGTTAACGTGAGTGATGGAGGAAGTGCGTGTAACTATGTGTGTTTGTTATTAGGGTGTATTTATGTAGGTTAACTGGAGTATGTTATATACAGGCATAATTATAGCCATAGCAACACACACTATCACACACCGCTGCATCACCCACTGCCACACTAATGCATCACACACACCGACACACTCATACATCACACACACTGCCACATCATACATACTACCACACTTATCCATCACACACAACCCCACACAAATGCATCACACACTGCCACATCACACACACTGCCACACTAATGCATAACACAATGCCACATCAAACACACTGATGCATCACACTCACTGCATCACACCAACTGCATCACACACACACCAGCATATCACACACACCACCACACTACTGCATCACAGATCTTTTGGCACTTTGCAGTCTGTCACAGTAAAACATTTTTTCAAATATCTTTCACTTAAACCACTCAATATACAAAAGATAAAACAGTTTGACAGGCAGAAAATAGCATTTTTGCTCCAATAAGCAAAACATAAAGAAATAAGTTGGGGCTCAATACGTTTGCACAGTACTGTACTTCTCATATTACAGAGAAAACTTAATCCAGTCCAAAACACAAACAATGGAGAAAATTCAGGATCCTGCTTACTAAACAGATATGAGCTTTTGGCCTCTTCCAGAGCCAGTTCACTTTTTTGGGAATTCCTCGCTAAGTTCTTCATTTTCTGATCCCTTCTTACTTGAACCACCTCAGGACTTTTATTCCACAATTCTCATAGACAGAAATTTCTCCAGTCTCGTTCATCAGTAAAGCTCTGTCTGCTTTCTTACAAACACCAAAAATGGCAAAACCTATTGTCCTCTTTTCCCTCCAAAATAAACCCCACCCCCTTATCATGCCGCACTGACTTAAGAGGCCAGTGGGGGGCCTGCAGCAACACTGCAGCAACACCACAAACCGCACCTACAATACAAACCATACCCACCACAGCTGCCACACAAACTGCACCTACTACACAAACCACACCCACCTCACAGACCACACCTGCCACACAAACCATATCCATTACACAAACCACACACACTGTACAAACCACACCCATTGCATAAACCACACCCCCCATACAAATCACACGTACTATATAAACCACACCCACCACACAGACCACAGCTGCAACACAAACCATATCTACTACACAAAGGACACCTGCCACACAAAAACACCCACCCACTGTACAAACCACACCCATTACACAAACCACACCCACCACACAGACCACACCTGCCACAGAAACCACACCCACTGTACAAACCACACCCATTGCAGAAACCTGCCACCAAAATATATACACAACACAGACCACACCCGTCACACAAATCATACTGAATATACAAACCACACCTATTACACAAAACACACATCTGAATAATTAAAAGAGCTGAGATAACCTTCTTGCAGCATGCGCTGCAGTGAGTCTCCTGTCAAAAAGAGCAAAATGGATTTTGGACACAAATGTAAATGTTAGTTGCACTTTGAGGTTTACGCTTTGAGTCAAAATAGAAAAGGTTTGTGGATAACTGTGGCTCTGGTTCCAAATTGGGATCCAGTACAGTGGAAAAGGGGTGTTAGAAGACTGGTCCATGGTTCTGCGTTATGTGTGGGGCAGTAAAGGATCGAGGAAGGATGGTGTGTAATATTCTTCACTCTTTCTCTTCCCTCGTTTCTCTTCCCATCCCATCCCTGAGCTCCTCAGCCCCTCTGTTCCTGGATCATACGGTGCTAGCCAGCTGTACACACCTCCATAGTCACTCGGTAATGAAGGTGTAATTTTATTAGGGGGCCGCTGGGTGCGGGGCTGGTTTTGGCAGAGCCTTGGTGAGGAAAATGTGAAGTTCGAGCTGAAAGCTGTAAGACCCTGGCGCTCTCCGGCTGTGCCCCCCTGTGCCAACCAGCAGCCAGCAAACAGCCTGGAGAGGAACCTTCATTGATTTAGGATCGATCTCTGTGCAGCGTTCTCCCTCCAATAACCCTCCTCTCCAACACACACACACACACACACACACACACACACACACACACACACACACAGGAACTGCACTGCTCTCCACTTCACGTCACCAGTCCTCCAGGATAGGAGGGAGACATGGAAGCAATGCATACGTACTAACACACACACACAAACAAACACACACACACACACACACACACACACACACACACACACAAACGCACTGTGGAAACACTACCCATAAAATGCTCAGAAAAGCCCCTGTCCTCAACCAAAGTTCTCCAGCAGGTGGTGCTATAGCACAGGTTCAGCTCACAGTTTAAAACTATCAAACATTTAAAAATGTGGGAGGAGACACGGTCGTTAATAGAATAAAATAAAGCACCCGAGGTCATGTGTTATATATGACGCCGTGGTTAAGGGGTGTTATTGCTCATGAAGTGATGTAGCAACTAAATATATAATATTCGCCAACATTTTATATATTTATCAAATAGTGGATTATTATTCATCAAATAGTTTATTATCGTTTTAATTTTATTAGTATTATTTTACGTTGAAGGACTTTTTTCCTTTTATGTACTCAACTTTATCTTCCAACTTTAAAGAGTGTTCATGTGGCGCTTCTTGTTTTTTTTTTTTACTAATTTTGATAAAACCAACACCACTTGAAAGGAGGAACTGAGAGCGAACTCAAAGCAGCCTGAACTCAAAAATCAAAGAGCCTGAATCTTTTAGAGAGATAGCAAAAGGTTAAGGTAACCTGAGCTAAAATATCGTCATAAGACATATATAATGAATCAGAGATTCTAAGAAAGATTTGTGCATGTTAAAAAAAATTACTGTTCTCACGTATTTGGATAGTGACTGTGAATGAAATGGAATTTGGAATGTGAATCATCTGAAAGTCGATGGTAAAATGAGTCGATGGCTTTTCTGACTAGGCATTGATGTTAAAACGATCTCAGATACAAACATTAGCATATTAAAGTTAAACTGACCTGCTTTCTGTCAGTCTTGACTGTGATAATTAACCTCGGGAGAGTTCAGCGGGGTTTATAATTACTCTGAGCCTGGAGTGATCCAAAAGCACATCTGTGTCATCTCAGAGGGAAAGTGGGTTTGATTTTACCTGGAAGCATTAAGTGTTAGCACTAATAATGGTGTAAAGTCACCAGTGAATTCTTCCACAGTGCACATAGCACAGAAAAACCCAGTTATTTTACAGCCCCTCTTTCCAGACTGACTTGCTTACTAGGTCTTGAACCCAGAAGTAGAATAGCCAACTGTCCACTGACCACTGGTCTTAACACACACTTCAATTCAGGAAGTGTTCTCAAATAAAAGTATTTTTGCTTCAGTGTGTGAAAGTAGTCCACTATGCACAACATATGAAGTCCAAAGCCTTCAGTGCTGAGTCTGTCTACAGAACTGGGGGAGATCTTCATACATCCAGCATCTATCAGCACTAAGAATTGGAGTCTTCTGAGCTTGTTTAACATTTGGCTGACACCCTCACCCGGGTGAGGAGCCCACATTGTCCATCCTTGGCTGTTCGCCACCCTTGGTTTTCACATATATTTATATGTTTTGAGAAGTAAAATCTAAAAAAAAGGAAGGTGTTTTACATTTACGGCATTTATCAGACGCTTTTATCCAAAGCGAATTCCATTCCTTAACTACAGGGGACAGTCTCCCTGGAGCAACTGGGGGTTAAAGGTCTTGCTCAGAAACCCAGTGGTGGTGCTGAAAGTAGGATTCAAACCCATGACCTCTTGATCCAGAGGCAAGTATCCTAGCCGCTAGGCCGCCACCACCTCTTGGAAAGTAAGTTGCTGTCACTGGGATCTGCAGTATCATAGGGAATATAACTCCAGCTTATTCCATTGCAAACACACATTTTTCTTCTTCTTGACAGCAACAATCCACGAAAACATACAACTATGCTCCCGTCTCCATGGACAAGAGAATATAGTGTATTTTAAAAATTAATTTAGGGTCCATAACAGAACCCTAAAAGTACTGTTGTACCTCGGTTATTATGTGTAGGTCTGGTACCTGATCCAAACCCGATCCAATTTTTTCATTTCCCAGGCTTATGTAGGGCTCATTGATGTTTATGTAATAGATTTCCTGCACTCACACATGATCTTTCTCTCTCTCTCTCTCTCTTTCTGTCTCTGTGCTACATTTCATAGGACATTTTCAATTCATTCATCTCCAAAAAAACTGGAAACGCAGAATCCACCTGAGAGAATCCTCAAGCCTTGTTTGTATTTCAAGTCAGACTGGGAAGGGTCCAGCTGAATCTTGGGCTTTGGTGCAGGCTTCACTCATGCAGACCTCTAGTGCGGAATCTCTTCATTCAGGTTTTTTAAGTCCTGTATAGTGGACCAGACATGAGTTGGTATTCAAGGTATTTTGTATTGTATTTAGTGGTGAACCCCCACTGTTAGCGCAACATGACAGTGTACTTCACAATGCAACAGTGTGCAATTACCCGAACATCCAGGGGATATTACAAAATCAATGAGCGGAGCTTTAAGTGAAGGGTGAGTGTTCCGTATCATGAATCAATAATTCTGTAAGTACTTTGGTGCTGATTCTGCTCACTGTGCTCCGCGCCCTCGTTTCAGAGCACAGTCTAATGGATCTGGAGTTTGTACTTTGTCGCATTTTCTGAATACAACATGGCTGCTGATATCATCTTTATTGTTCTGAGGCCCTGGGCCATGTCATGTCACATCCCGATTCCTCCGTAACTGATTTTGTCATTTTTCATCACTATGACGCCCCTTGGTTTCGCGGCTGCCGGTAATGGAATGGGTTATGTGATTGATTGAATGACCCTGAGGGCAGATCATCGTGGCAACAAATGAATCACACTAGGTAAACAGACACTGTAAATGTACATGGTGGCACCAAGTTCTTTCGTTAATTATGTTCACACCTGTTTGATAAATTATGCATTTAACAACACTGGGAGAAAGAGCCTAAGAGTGATTGGTATAACAAGAAGCTGTTTTCATTTTTGTTTAATACGTGTCCTGGAGTCCAAGGAAATATATCCGTCCTCTTTCTCTCTCTGGGTGGGTAGGGTGATCCTCCCTCTCCCCCATCACTCAGTATAACTGTCCTATCTGTCTCTGGGTGGGTAGGGTGGTCCTCCCTCTCCCCCATCACTCAGTATAACTGTCCTATCTCTCTCTGGGTGGGTAGGGTGGTCCTCTCTCTCCCCCATCACTCAGTATAACTGTCCTATCTCTCTCTCTGGGTACGTAGGGTGGTCCTCCCTTAAGTTGCTGAATCTAATGCGATGTAGCTACGAAAGAAAACATCCTGCAAAAAATGAAAAATGATCTGTCGCTGATCCTTAATGAGTGTAGAATGCAAAAGAATCATATAATGGTCTTATATTTCCACATTTCTGCTGATTAAAGTGCTGCAGAATGTTTATACTCAAGAGGCAGCTAAAGCTCATGACTTCAGTTTAATGTGTCCTGCTGGAGGGAAAGCAGAGTTATGAAATCTGGTGATTAGAGTCCAAATGCTTTTGTACCTCCTACTCCAATACAGGGAGGTAAGCGCTTTGTGGCTGATGTGGGTGCCATAATTTACGACAGTGTGAGCCCTTTGGCGTCAACAGTTCCAGTCAAGCTTTTCAGGCCGAGACCCTTCATGACTAATGATATTGTGTCACATTTTCTCTGCAGTGTTTCTGTATCTAAAGAGTTTTGCTGTTCTGACGGAGGTACAAGTTGACCCACAGTTCTAGATGCATCACTGACTGTAGAGCCATAGAGTAATCTGGTTTCAGTAACTTCCAGTCCCTGCAAACCATAAATAGAATCTAAACTGCACAAACTAACTTGTAACATTTGTTGTTTTTGTGATGTCACAAACCAACACATCCAGTGTACAGCAATTCAGCTCTGCTAATGAAAATAGAGCTCATTCATGTATATCTTCCTTAAAGGCACAGAAACAGAAATCCCGACTGATGGAGAGAAGTTGGAAAACTGAACCATAAGTAATAAAACCCAACAAAGGTAAAATGTGTGATACGGGCCCTTTAACCATTAGATCAGCTGTGGTTCTTTCTTTCATCATCCTGCAAGGTTCTGGCCCACACAAAGCTAGAAATACACACACACACACACACACACACACACACACACACACACACACACACACACACACACACACACACACAC
>JBBJLS010000134.1:30225926-30240112 GCA_037577275.1 Bryconaethiops microstoma | reverse complement strand
TTCTGATTCTGATTCTGATACTGATTCTGATAGAGATGCTGATTTAAAAATAAGTTGCAGTGGTCTCTTATGTTTTTCTGGGGCTGTATATTCATAGAATATATCCATATAGTCTGTGTGTTTATATGTCATTTATACATTACTTGAGTGTATAAATGTCACCGTATAGATAGATAGATGGACAGTTTTCCCTTCTACTTTAGGAGATGAAATATGCAGTTTTCTACTTCAGAATGAACAGTACAGTCAGACTCTCAGGCCTGATTATGGGAATCTGAAGCTTCTTTAAGAGAAACAAATGCAGGTGGAGATGTGTATTATTGATGAAGGCAGGAGGCAGGAGGCAGGTCCAACGCTGACTGAAACTGTGTGTCGTTAAGGAGGCGGCTTAAGCGGAGCCCCAGAGCATGATTAGATAATGATACCCCAGAAATGAGCCTCAGCTCTCTCCACCAGGCAAACATCATCAAAAGCAGCCCAGAGCTCATGCGCTGCAGACGGCACCGGGAGTTTTCCTCTGCCTTTCTGAAGCACCAGACACTGGATTATGGATAAAAAACAGAGAATTTAATGACAGAAAGTGAAGCAGAATCCTGTAATGTTTCTTTGTCCCTCACAGCCACATTTCATAGAGCTGAAATATATAACTTATTTCATTTCAATGTAATCAGATGGCCGGGGGATCAAAGGAAAAATAACTTTAAACTTTTAAAGTGTGGGCTCTGTCTTAAGCAGATCAAATGTTCCACATTCATCTTTGTCTATGACTGTCCTCTCTCTCTCTGGGTGGGTAGGGTGGTCCCCTCACTATATCAGTATGAATGTGCTCTCTATCCCTGGGTGGGTAGGGTGGTCCTTCCTCTCCCCCATCACTCAGTATATCTGTGCTCTCTCTCTCTGGGTGTATAGGTTTGTTCTTCCCCCCACTACATCAGTATGAATGTGCTAAGTCTCTCTCTCTCTCTCTGGGTGGGTAGGGTGGTCCTCTCCCTCCCGCTACACATCAGTATAACTGTGCTCTCACTCTCTGGGTGGGTAGGGTGGTCCTCCCTCTTCCTCATCACTCAATGTGATGTTAATACCTACCAAGAAATTATCACTATGCCAAACACCCCCGCCTCATCTTTGTATCTACAAGTGTATGTTTTTAGATAAAAGTGTGTCAGAAACCACACAAACAAGTCCATTTGCGAATTTAAGCATGAAGTTAGCCCCATGCTAGTTGGCGCAGAATTAGCTTCCGCTGCTGCCTGTGTTTGCCTCTTAGCTCCAGTGTTTAAACTAAAGAAGCAAACATCATTCACCAAACATAACTGGGCTGACTGACCACATTTGGGAGGGGCGGGGGGGAGGGGGAGGGGAGGTTTACTGGGTGCATTTAATTGTGCTGAACTGTTGGAGTTCTCCAGCAGTGTTTTGCAGATGCTAATGTTCACTCCTTTCTTTATGCGAGCGGCATCTCAGCAAGCCAGAAGATTTCATCCATTTGTCACGAGTCATTTGGAGTAATTTAATCTTGTTTTTGCAGGACCGGCGTATCGGGGACTTGGACGTAGCCTGAAGATGAGTCTTTTGTCTGTACTGGTTATGAAACCGAGTTGGTCCAATTGAGGGAGGCTCAGATGACACTGCATTAATATTCCCTCACACCGGCCGAGTTACATTTTCAAATACACGGGGGGCCAATAATTTTGTGTGAAAGAATATGTGTGTGTGTGACAGGAGGGTGCTGTTTTGTCATGAATTATTGATCTGTTGTTGGCATGGTGGGGACAGCGAGGCTGGATGAACTGTGCATGCAGGTGCTAGATAAGGCCAGATTTACACCTTTCCCTGCCAAGCCCACTCTGCCCAGCCAGATCCTAAATTACATGGAAATTGAGTGGCTGAGGAAGCTAATAAAACTGCTACAGTGCCCTGAGCAACAGCTCCAGCTCCTCTCCCTGTACGGTGCTTGCATCATAAGACAGGCCAGGTGTGGATCCAAGGCCTGCCGGAGAGCAAAGGTCCCTCTTATTAAAAGGCAAACCTCCTACTGAACGGGTCAGATCTCACATGATGTCTTCATTCAGGACGTGGATGAGCGAGGGATACCCTGGAACATCAAGGGATTAAGAGGGTTTTTCAGGGAATAGCTGGACATTATGATAGGGATGTTCATACAAGGGGTGGTTGGTGAGAGGGAGGACCACCATACCCACCCGGACAGGAAAGACAGCCTCAAATAAATCTTTCTCTTTTAATTATGTAAAAGTTATATCAAAAGTACTTAGTGGCTCAGAAGAAATTACTTTTGGTCCTAAAACTAAACCCACTCATGGTGGAGGGATACATGCACAGCATTGTGAGGCACAACAGTTCCCAAAGAAAAGTGATTTAGTTCAGATTCTCCACTATTTGACCAGTATCGACATGCATATAAATGGTCAGAGACACATGGAAATTCACTGGGGAGTCAATAGTGAATATAATGTCTATATTTGTGTTGGAGACGTCTGGTTCCATTCATCTTCACTGTGAAGAAATCAGAGCCTCTACAATGAACCATTTCTGACCAAACACACACTGAATGACTTGTCCTGGTTGTAGCGAGTGGCCAGTTTTATGTATCTATACGTTATTATATGGTTGTGTGGGTCTCACTCTAAAGTGCTTTGAGTCCTTGTTGGAAGTGCCATTTAAATAAACAATTATTGTTATTATTAGTGCTGCTGCCCTTCCGTTAAATCATCACTGTCTACACATGAATCACATCCCTGCCTGTTGATGAACTGAATAAATATAGTTATAGCTAAGTGTTTAGGTCCCTGGATGCACTAATTAATTGGAACGGCCGCTCCTCAGTGTTTGGTTTGCGAGGATCAGTCGATTCTGAGAATAATTATTTCACTTATGTATGTCAGTCATAGCGACTATAATTAGTTCCATGTTCTTTGCATTTCCGTTTATGCAAATGTACATGAAATGTAGCACGAGTGTAATTATTACTACATCCTTCTCTCTTTGCAGCGCTATGTGTGAGAGCATCAGCGTTTTCAGCTTTTTCCTGGTCCAGCTGGAAGTTTGCGCTCTGGTGTGAGTGTGTGTGTGTGTGTGTGTGTGTGTATGTGTGTGCGTGTGAGCTGCACAGCCGCAGTGGGAATGGCGCTAGGATCATCATTAAGGAAAGCTTTAATGATGGGCCTTCTCTCAGCTGGGCTCATTTAGACGTTTGATTCATCCGCCTTGCTGTTCGGGGGGCTTTTCTCCCACATATGGCCGCGATGGCCTCCTTCTGCAGGCTGGAGATGAGAGGAGGCCCCGGGTGCCCCTGGAGGTCCATGCCTGAACCTTTTTGTTATACTTGTTAATTAATTACGTCTCCAAAGCCCTGCAGTGAGGTCTGCACTGTATTAAGGCCCAGCTCTGGGCTCATGCTTTTTAGGGCTGTCTCTGTTTCTTTCTTTCTCTCTCTCTCTCACTCACTCACTCACTCACTCACTCACTCCTTCTCATAGCCTGCAGGGTTGGCCAAACGAACCACCTTAAGCTCGGTTCCACTTATTCAGCGACTTTACCCCAACAGAACAAGGAAGATAAAAGCAATGAGAAAAGTAACAAGCTGTGTTAGAAGCTATTTTTTCCCTGTGTAGTGTACTGTTTTAGACTGTCTGATGCCCTGTTCACTTTGTTATGTACTATTTTAGACAACATGTGTCCTTGTTAGTCTGAAGCCCCTTCCACGACCCCCTCAGCTCACCCCCTAATCGCACCCATTTACTAAGATGCCCTGTTTACCGGGCCTGAGAGGTGGTGAGGGGGGTTCAGTGGGTCACTCCAGGCCACAGTGGAAATCGGGTTTCCAATGATTGACGGAACTCGCGGACACAGCCGAGTTTTAGACAGCAGCGGTGCTAATGGGGGACGAGGGCAGTAAACTTGATGGAGAGGCCGTGGCCATCTGCTGCTGCCTGAGAGTGTTTGGACAAACAGGGGTGGTGGCGTTGGACGACATCCGACTGACTGATGCCGTTGATTCAGCACGTCTGGGGACACAGAGGTTCAGGAGAGTCTTGGAGGTGTTTATATTAAGCCCAGCACATTTTGGATTAAACACACAGGTCTAAAAAAACAGGAATCAAAGCGGTTCTCCAGACATCATGTAGTCAGAATGCTGTGTCTATATTTACATAATATTGGGGGGGCTATCATTAACATTGATGTATTGCTATTTTAACTTGACAAAATTATCTATTTAATCATGCAATTAGATAACTGACAGCATCACGGTTAATTTACAATACAGTAACCCCCTGCTTCTCGCGTCTTATTCAGTCTGTCCCTGCTCTGAGTACAGCGGTATTTAATCCTCTGAAGTCGGTGATCCCTCCTGAGGGATATTTCGACTGTTCCAAAACAATCATCTAAAGCTCCGCAAGTTTTTGTCCTATAAACATTTAAGTAACACCACTAGAAACCTTGAATCTTCTAGTTTTCAAATATGTGTTTAATTAATAAATATATCGATGGCGCTTTGAAAAAGAATAAAAAGAACTCTTTGAGATTTTCTGTGCCTCAGGCAGCAAGCAGCCTGTTAATGACACGAAAGACGAGCTTTCTTTGTGTTTCTATGGACAGTACAAAAACATTTATACAGTTATATTTTTATGGAAATGCAGCTTAACTTACTGTAATATTTATGTTACAAAATTATTCAATTATATTTTTCTAAATAATTCACAACTAAAAAAACTAAAAAAAAAACAACATTTCCACAAAAAAAGCACAAAAAAGAAATGTGGAGAATATTTGCAGGTACCGCGTTATTGTGGAGATTTCTGCGTAAAACTATCGGTTAGGTAGTGACTGAATCCATGACTCCTGATCCGCGTAAAACCCGGGGTTACTGTATTGCAATAACAGGCTGTAAAAACTACACACACACACACACACACGCACACACACACCACAGATTCATACTGGATTAAAATCTCTGTAAAAACTACACACATTGCAGATTCATATTGGAATAAAAACTACACACATTGCAGGTTTGCTCGGGTGAAACTGATGCTGATGTGGATTTAGAGGATGAGTTCAGGTGTTTGAGCAGAAAAACCCAAGAAACAGAGCTCTGCTTTGGCCTTCAGCTCCAGAGCAGCTCTTTTGTAGATGAGTGGAGAACCTGACCAGGCTGAGCTAAATTTCTCCTGCAGGACGGACATGAAGGATCCTGATGCAGATTCGAGGTGCATTAGCGAAATGAGCCTCAGGCCAAGCACTTTCTGCCCCATTACACCTTTAATGACTCCAGAAAACATCCCGCGCACGTCCTGTTGTCTTTGAGTGTTTGGGGAGACGACAGAAAATAATCCTGCTTTCATGTGTGTATGTGTGTGTGTGTGTGTGTGTGTGTGTGAGAGGAGGAAAAAACAGAACACACTCAGGACTAACATGAATGACACTCATGGAAACACACTCACTCAGACTCACTCAGCTTCTGAACAGTCTGGTTCACAGCCTGTGTTTCTCCTACTATTACAGTTTTAAAAACATACTACTCATTCTCCAGGAGAAAAGGGCCATTTTACAATAATATTATGGCTATGATGTCACAACCATGGAAAATTTCTTTGAAACTGCCCAGTTAGCTGAAAGCAGTTTAGCCCCACTACTGCAGATAAAGTGTTGTGAAGTGTCGTTCCTGTGGACGGTCTGTAGTTACACGCCAGGAATCCAGATAAGCTTTGGCATGTTTAGGGTAAGACACCAATGCAGATACAAGTTTTTTGCTTTATAGTTTGCTCTGTTTTGCCCTATGCTTCTTGCTTTGTGTTCATGTTTATGTACGTTACACCCTAGAGTCGTTATGTATTATTTTGTTTCGTCTCATGTTTCTTGTTCTTTGGTTAATAAATCCCTGTTCGTCGTTACTTCCTACTCCTCGCTC
This sequence comes from Bryconaethiops microstoma, assembly GCA_037577275.1. Taxonomy (NCBI): domain Eukaryota; kingdom Metazoa; phylum Chordata; class Actinopteri; order Characiformes; family Alestidae; genus Bryconaethiops; species Bryconaethiops microstoma. The sequence continues at coordinate 30,234,183 of JBBJLS010000134.1, read as the reverse complement.
AACATCTTCTCATTACACATATATTTATAGCTTCCGAAGATCCAGACTTTCTTGTATTTTAAATGTATTCTTGAGTAAATGTAAATATGCCAAAGATAAGACAATATGACAGACAGAAAATAGTCAAACATTTACATATATTGAATATATACTACAAGTCAAACGTTTGGACACAACTTCTCTTTTCTTTGTTTTTATTATTTTCTACATTGTAGATTAATATTGAAAACAAACACAATGATGAAGGAAAACATGGAATTATGGAGTAAACATCACAACTGATGATCCCAAACACATAAGAAGGCAAGAAATTCCACTAATGAACTCTTGACGAAGAACACCTGTTAATTAAATACCATTTCAGGTCGATCCCTCATTAATCTATCTATCTATCTATCTATCCATCTATCTATATACATATATACATATATATATATATATATATATATATATATATATGTTATTTCTACCATGTCACTGTCAATGCAGCGCTGATCCACCACCCCAATTATTCCTGCTCCTGGGCGTTCTGACCCCTGTTGAAGGGGGTAAAAGGGGTAACAGATAATGGACCACAGTCTGTACCTGTAAATCACCCAGAGCACCTGTATGACACAACGGTAACGCACCTTCTTCATCACCTCCACACTGCCCAAGGTCAGAGGTCAAACACCTACTGAATTTAACTCTGCGGGTCACGGCTGGTTTCAGCGCACACACACACACACACAGTCAGATAACTGTCCTGACCTGGTGGGCCACGGCCAGCTCTGCAGGATAATAGTAACACGTGTAATTTTTGGTCAAGACCTTTTCAGAGAACCACCTGAATATGAAGTCGCAGGGGAGTTACACACACACACACACACACACACACACACACACACACGCGCACACACACACAAACACACACACACCTTTAAAGCATAAATGCTTTACAGCTTTGGTACCATAAAAACTGAAGAACATCATTCATTCAAATTGACTTAATTAGCAATTGATTACATGAGAAACAACATAAAAACACAGCTCGAGGTGTGAGCAGTGATAGGAATGAGTATATTACTAATATCTATTTCTGTCTAAAGCTAATATCTATCCCCAACTTGTTGCCTTGCATCACACACCCAACCTTTGTTTACGTTTGCCATGTGACTGTGTTTCCATGTAAGTTTGTTGATATTTTGGGCATAGATCTGCCTTAGCTTCACACCCTTGTTATTTTGTTAAAAGAGGCATTTGGCTGATGCTCTTTACCAGAGCGACTTACAATGATTAGTTACAGGGACAGTCCCCTCGGAGCAACTGAGGGTTAAGCATCTTGTTCAAGGACACGATGGTAGGTGGAGTTCAAACCTGCAACTTTTATGGTCATCGGGTTCACAGCCAAACGTTTGGCCCACTAGGTTACTGCCACCTGTGTGTCTCTTCTCTGTCCAGGTGTTTACCGTTGGCGAGTTAGTGAATAAAGTGCTGTGTTTCAGTCTGTGTTTGTCAGCTCTCAGTGTTTCTTGTCTTGATTTTTAGTCTATTTTTTGTCTCAGAGTTCCTCGGCTCGAATTGAAGAGTAAATTTCCAAAACTCGCTCAGTCCCAAAGCATTTTTTTTTTCAGAAAATCGTGTTTTACTTGTTATACCTATTGGAAAGAAATTCTTTTTTTAATTGAAATTTTAATGTTACTTGTCATTTTTCAATGCCTGTTTTTAAAGTGCAACTCCTGCACATTTTAGTACAGGCAAATTTGCTTAATAAATATAATGAAAACAATTTGAAGTAAATCGATATTCAATGTCTCAAAATGATGTACAAGTTTAATATTTATATCCTACTACACGACACAGCATAGACTCAATGACAGCTAACTGCATAAAAATTGTAATCATACTTCTGTCTACCAGTAAGTAAGTAGCACTCGCGACTGTGCGAGTGGACTGAGTGAGTTTAGGAAATTCGCCTAATCTTGTGTATTATGCTGAGTACTGAGTGAGTTTTGGTCAGTTATACTATTGCACTTAAAGAGGTCAAGTAAAAATATACCAATAGTAGTGTTACTTAAAAGTAAGTTTGTTTTGGAGTGAGTTTTGGAAATTTGCTCTTCAATTCTGACTCGGCATTCCTCTGCTTGATTTTAGCTCTGTGTTTTCTGTCGGAGTGTTTTTTGTCTCGATTTTCGCCTCTGTGTTTTTGCTTCTGTTTTTCTGCCTCATTGTTTATAGGCTCAATTTTCGCTCTGTCTTTGTTCTGGATTCTGCGTTTCTGCCAAAGTATTGCTTGGCTATTATTTTGCTCTTTTTTTTTTTATCTCTGATCGGCTCTGGTCCGTCCTTGTTTTCATCTGTTTTGTTTTGTTTTGTATTGACTTATTCCCCGTGTTACCTCAGTGTTCTGTTTATTTCTGATTTAACATCTTGTTTCTGTAAATTGTTCGTGTTCCTTCTCAATGCCTACATCAAATCTTTACAGTTTCTTCACTTTTAATGTTTATTGTGAAGAATAATGTATAAAAGCAGGAGAACCTGAGGCCGTATGAAATGTGAGGATCTACGGCAACAGAATCACAGCTGTGACCTTATTAGTACAAAGTACAGAATCTGTGAAAGTAAAGTCACCATGTGAATTGGAGGGGTCCAAGAAGGGGTGGGTTTCGTGTTTCTGAAGCCCCAAGCAAAGTTCTGCCTACACGCTCTGATCAAAGACCTTTCATTTTAATGTAAAATACAATATTTATCTTGTAGATCTTCTCACTGCTGTTAAACCTGAACTATTGTGGTTGTGCCTCAGCGAAAGCCTTCATAATGTCCTCCATGATGGTAAGTCAACATCTGTGGGTGGTATAAAGGAACGGTGAGGTCAACTTGGTTTCCACCTCATCTAGAGTTCCTGCAGGGACTGTGAAGATCTTGAGACAAACATCATCAGCTTCAGCCACAGATTCGACTTCTTTATCCCGACTGAGGAACGAAATGAAGAGCCTCTTTCCTGACTTGCTTTGCATTTGCAGGAGTTCCAGGCATGCTTTCAAGGTATTTATGTTTTTTTCTTGTATTATGGGCTGGTTAGATGACATCCTTATTATAACAATACAGTACCTTATAACCCCCCATCACTAACCCCCCTCAAAAAACACTTAATGGAAAATAATTTAACCATTTCTCATAAACATGCCTTATCTCTCTAGTGGTTCTAGTGTCTCTAGAGAGAGGTTACTGTTTTAAGACCAAGAAAAGCCCCTTCTGATGTAACCTGGGGGTCTGGTTGAGGAACCGTGTAAAGAACCTACTTTTCAGCACCTTCTTCAGTTATCTTTCTTTTTTGGGCTCCACTAGAAAAGCTGTTTTGGTTAGCTTCATTAGCTGGATAGCTCCAGCACTGAAACTGAAGAAGCCAAATTTCAAACACCAAACATTTCTGTTTGACTACATTTGGGAAGGTTGATGGTTTTGTCGAGGGGGTGATTTTTGGCTGAACTATCACTTTAACCGAAGTGCAGTTCTCCTTATAAAAAGTGCTTTGTTATTTTTGGACTTTGCTTTTTTCCTTCTTCTCTTAACTGCCTCCTTTTTACCTCCCCTCTCTTTTTCATTCTTTTTTCTTAAAACCAGCACTAAATGTCAGCTTAGTAACGTCCTTCGACAAAATGTGCTGTTCCTTCCGACTGGCAGTGAGATCTGAAGTAAGCTTCGATTGAGGCGACGAGCAGCGCTGAGCTTAAAGTGCAGAAAGTGTGTGTGTGGGTGTGTGTGAGCAGGATAGCAGTGAGTCAGAGCGAAGCAAAAGCCTTATCAAAGTGCTATTTGGACAGTTTGGAAGTTTTTAAAAAATAATAAAAGTAGAAAAAAAAAAAAAAACTTTCTTTGACAGGTAATGTTTAGGTGTCGTTTGTCGGGAGTCTAGGTTTAGTGAGCTGCAGTAACTTGGTTGAACAATGGATGTGGACTTGAGTTTAGCTTTACAGGTTTAAGATACACATGTAGACGACTTAAGCACTGATGTACGTCGCTCTGGATAAGAACGTCAGCTAAATGCCGTAAACGTAAACGTAAATTGCCGTTTGCAGTGATGCTCAAGGTGTCAGACTTTATGCTGACTTCCTATGTCACATAATTGTAATTTAAAAAATCGTGATAACTGCTACAGGGGTTTTTAAATGGTAAGACATGTACAGTTCTTTTATTTTAAGTCAAGATCTTTGAACCGAGAGAACTTTCAGGATAGTCTTCACCCACAAGTGGGTGGGGGAAATCTGCAGAGGGAGGTGGTCTGAACACTGGTTCTAGACTGATTTACACCATTTATATTTATTGAAAGTTAGAGGATAGGATAGAAGATCAAGAGAGATTAAATCTGATATAAAATAAAGCAGCCAGATCTAAATAAACGTACACTGCCGTTCGCTGTTACAGCTGTGTATGGAAACGCAAGCTGTGAGCCAAGTTCCCGCCAGCTGTTGCCAGTTAGTATTACATTCAGCTACTATGCATTTTCATTCTGGCTCAGGCCTGCATAACTGTTCTTCCATGACACTTTTTAACAAAAAAATGTGCGAACACAATGATCTGGTGTGGGATTTCTGAAGAAAGTTCTTTCAGCTCTGAGGCTGAAAGTGTCAGCCAGGTGTGTGAGTTACACCACAGCAATATGTAAAGCTGTGAAATTGAGACAAAGCAGACATTTTGGATGCTGTGCTTAGTTCAGGACATTGAATTTGATGTACAATGTCTTGATCTGTCAATGTCATCTTGATCTTTAGAGTCTGTAAATATCTGTTTTATTCTTGTCAGTGTTATAAGCATAGAACCTGGCACTATCCCACTTCTGCACCACTTATTATTACATGTTCTCGATTAGCCCTTAGAACATGAGCAGCACGGATCCATGCTGGAAGCACAACAAATAGTAAATTGTCATCACACAGCAAAACAACTTGCCCTGGTTTGTGTTCGTGCACAAGGTGAGAGATGTCATGCTGAGCTTTGTTTGTGCTCCGACACAATATATATATGAATGAACAAAAAGGGACTTTAATGACACTGCATTCAAATACATAGACTTTAATATGGAGTTGGTCCCTCTATGCAGCCATAACATCTTCTTGGAAGGCTTGGAAGATTTTGGAGTTTCAATGGGAATTTGTGCCCATTCATTCTGTGTTTGATGGTGTTGAGGTCAAGGCTCTGGGCCAGTCTGGAATAGTAAAGGTTCTTCCCAAAAATGTGTCCACAATGCCGGAAGCATGGTGTAGTCCAGAATGTCTTGATATGCTGAAACATTAAGATTGCCCTTCACTGGAAGGAAGGGGCCACTTGAATTCAGTAATTAAGAGTTGCATCCCAATCCTTTTGTCAATATAGTGTATGTCACGTAGAACCAAAGTTATCGTAATTTTAAAAACATGTCATAGTAATAACCGCTACTGGGGTTTTAAAAATGGCATTACATGTAACTGCCCATAAAGAACAAAGGGGTAATGATATTTTTGGGTATACAACCAATGTATGAAGTCAGTTTTCCAGATGCAGACCAAGTGGTTCTCCTACACGCTCTGTGTAATGTAGGAAGATGTATGATTCAGGTGAAAATGTGTGTTCGAGAATCAAAGGATGAGTAAATCCTTGTTGGTGCTATTTATATGTAGGAGTGCCTTCCTGTACACCCACAATGACTTGCCCAATATGGATTCACTTCAACCAGCTCAAAGCAAGAAGTATCTCCCTGTCTGAATGACGTCACGGCAGCCGGGACCAGCCAATGTCACCCTGCCTCTTCACAAAAAGTTCAAATGAGCTTAGTGTGAGATCTCCATTTGCAGCTCATATGGAAAGCGGAAGGAACGGCTTTCTTTTTCAGCCCATTTATCTGTTCTGTTATATAGAACAAGAGGGCAGAACAGTAGTGGAACAAACGATAAGACTGCTGATGTGTTGGGTGGAAAAGAAAGAGCGAAGAATGCAAAGTGTGCTGGGCTAAAGTGGTAAGTGGGCACATCTCAGTGGACAAGTAGCAGTAGGTTTTTTCCCAGTTCCAAAGCGACAGCTGTCTCCTCTCATCCGGCCCAACACGGTGGGACGGTGCTGGTGGGATGGTGGTGGGGGGGAGTAGGACAGCAAAACGGAGGATGGAATGAGGCAGAGAAGATCCGGACCACACCGCAGCTGGATCTAAAATTAACACCTGACAGATGAGAGCCTGGAGCGCAGGAGCCTGCAGATGGACAGCCGCAAGATTGCGCAGGAAGACAGAGGTCTCACATCTCAGGCACTGAGCGGCTGATCAAAGCCAACAGCAGCCCAATGTTTCTATACCCTATCTGACAGAAAGTGGTGTCGGAGGATGTGGTTGGGAAATTGTCTTGTTGTCAGCAGGCCGGAGCACACAGGTGTGAATGTGTGTGTGTTTATGTGTGTGTGTGTGTGTGTGTGTGTGTGTGTCTACTGCTTTTTAATCTCATAAGTCAAGATGCCAAGAATGGTTCGTTGCATGATGCCACAGAAGAACCACTTTAGTTCCATAAAAACATCAAGGTTCAGTGACCCTTCCCATAAATCCTACATTCAAAATGCATTTATAGGACGTTCATAACATTATCTGGCAATGATAGTACCTTATAATACCCATAATAATGTATAGTTGCTCTAAAATAGTACTTATTATATGAATAACACTTTATAAGCAAGAGTGTATGACCTCATCAAATCAGGTTAATTATAACATCTGTCCATTAGAACTTAGAACGCAGAGTGTATCAGCAAAATCTGATTTTAACAAATATAAACGAAGTAAAAGCGTCTAAAACTGCTGTTTGTTCTCCTACACGCTCGGCGTACAACGCTTGCAAGCAAAAGTATATGACTTCATCAGACCAGATTAAATAACTCATTATAACATCTGTTCATAAGACCATTACAGACATATATGTTGTTATGCACAATAACTGCATTCATCCGAATCAGAATCAGAAAACTTTAGGAAATTGCTTATGTTACAACTGCACAGACACACAGAGATAAGAACAATATAAAGTATAACGTCTAATTAAATCCAATATAATCTCTGTATAAAAAAACTCAATGTGAAATACACTATGCCATATACACAAATCCTGTGGTATTAATATTATAGATGAATGATTTACAGTTAAGTGAAATTACTAATAACATAAATAAACATGGTAAGGAATCAGTTACCATTACTGGCTTTAGGTGAAGTACGTTTTGCAAACAACTTTTAAGTGCAGAGGGAATTTCATTTCATTTCATATTTACATTGTTCTTATAGGCAGATATTATAACTTATCAAACCTGACATTATGTGGGCATGCATTCTTGTTTTATTCATTGTTCTGCATGTAAATATAACTACTTATAAGCAACTATACATACTCATAAAGGTGTTATTTATGCCTTATGAAGCCTTATAAATACATTAATAAAACATTTATGAATACAAGTGTACTTTCTGGCACCTTTGAAGTCCAAACTCCAACCCTACTCCAACTTGATCCAGGTAGTGAAGACTTTCATGGACATCTAAATATTACAGCTGGTCTACTGCATATCAACCATATATAAGACATAAGTGTGAAGAGGAGTGAAAATGCGAAGAAACATCTACATCTTGGAAGAGCCCTTAAATCACCAGGAGTACAAAGTCTTAATCTTGAGATCTTCCTCCCTAGAGTTCAGATCAAACTCACTTGGTTTGAATATTTAGATTTCCCTGAAGGCCCTCATTACCTTGACCAGGTGTGTTACACACCCTGGTATAAAATCTTTAAAAGGTTTTGCATGCTCACATTTTTTTTTTTTTTTAGACCAAAGATAGGTCTTTCATGGCATCACTCAATACACACCTTTATTCGAAGAAGTGTATCTAAATGTCCAAACATAATGATGACAATATGTATGGCATACATATTATCATACATATATAATATAATGTGTAGTCTTTAGTTCTTTATACAGGAGAATGAGTGACACCGAAAAGATTATAGGTACGAATGAAATAACCAGAGAATTGCAGTTCTTTTGACAATTAAGTAGGTTTTGACCATCATGCAAGCCATAAAATAAATTTTCAGTAGAAGGATGAGTGGCAAACAAGCATGAGTAACAAGAATGTGTCCCAACAATTCTTTAATTAATGCCTGAAAGACAGACTCAAGTGCTGTTGCAAAGAATGAACACACACACACACACACACACACACACACACACACACACACATATATATATATATATATATATATATATATATATA
>JBBJLS010000134.1:30169033-30187104 GCA_037577275.1 Bryconaethiops microstoma | reverse complement strand
GAGAGAGAGAGAGAGAGAGAGAGAGAGAGAGAGAGAGAGAGAGAGAGAGAGAGAGAGAGAAAGAGAGAGAGAGAGTTGCTTCAAGAGGTGCTCACTATGACCCTACCAGCACTGTACTGCAGCTGGCTGTGTGTGTGTGTGTATCTGTGTCTGTGTGTGTGTGTGTGTGATGTGATGTGATGTTTTGTTCCATCAGCTGCACTGCCTGATGGTGTCCAGCTGTTCACCCATCACACATTCACCAGCACGACCACACAGACACACACACACATACACACATAACACACACACACACACACATACACACATAACACACACACACACACAAACACACATGCTAGACCTGCAATGATTAGTCAAGAAATGCGATTAGTCATGGCCTGCATTATTATGTTGCATTGTTTACTTATTTACAGTTTACTCAAAAGCTCTCAAGAGGATGGACCAGCAGGAGAGGACAGAAACAGGGATGAAAATGGAAGACAAGAAAAAAAGTGACAAATAGAGAAAGGAGTTACTGAAATGAAGCTGTACTGAAAGGAAGACTGAGGTGTGAAAGAGAGAGAGAGAGAGAGAGAGAGAGAGGGAGAAGGTGAGAGAGAGAGTGAGAAAGAGAGGAGGAGAAAAGACAAACCAGCATTGACTTTCTCCAGAGGAAAATGTCAAACTGCTGTGAACGCTTGCCACTGTTGTCATGGTGACAGCATCCCTGAGAACAGGCACGACGGAATTGTTAGAACACCTGCTCCTCATTAGCATAACCCCACCCATCACCCGTCACATGCATATGCATGAGATTTTAACCTAAAGATTTGCACACCACTCACATAAACACGGCATAGAGATGTGATGCTGCATGAGCAAAATTGGCAGTGTGTATTACTGTACTGTACGATAAACCCTTGACGGCTGACAGAAAAACAATTTCTGCTATTTATTCTGCTGCTCTCTGATTTAGTTACTCAGTACTTTTGCATTTGTGAAAAACGTATTTCTCTGTTGGAAGAAATGAGACAGGTGTTGAGAACGTGTTATAAAGCCATTTCTAAGGTTCTGGGTCTACAACAACCCACAGTAAGAGCCACTATTTCCAAGCAGAGAAATCCTGGAACAGTGGTGAATCTTCCCAGAAGTGGACGGCCTACCAAAAATCCTCCAAGAGCACAGCAATGACTTTTCTGGGCAGTCACAAAGATCCCAGACAAACTTCTAAGCAACTGGAGACCTCAGTCACTTCAGGGAAGGTCACCACCGTTAGAAAGAGACAGAACAAAAGCAGTATCTGTAAAATGGCTGCAAGTTCAAAACCATTGAACCACGAGGAACATAAGAGCACATCTCACATTTGCCAAACCTTGAGTCTTTTATTATAAGATTATTTGGAGTGACAAGTCAAAAACTGAGCTGCAGTCAAACATGCCGGTGGTAGCGTGAGTGCGTGGACATACCTTGCTTCTTTAGAGCCTGGTTGACTTATTATAATTAAGAGATCCATGAATTTACCAGAATATTCTGCTCTATCCAGTCATCAGTCCAAAAGCGCAACTGAGCTGAACAACACATTAGCAAGTTCTGAACAATTGGAAAGAAACTAAATTAAGATTCTGGAGAGACCCAGTTCAAAGTCCTGACTTGAGCCCCACTGAGATACAGTGGCATGATCCAGGCAGTTTGTATGATGATCTGATTTCATGTGATAATGAATTAAATCACAGCAAATATTTTTTAACAGAACTATATGCAGCAAATTTTATTAAGATTGTTAAACAAGCTGTATTGTTGAAGTAAATGCATGAATAGGAATATACACTATAAGAATTAAGGATTTTAACTTTTAAAAAGTTAGTGTCCAGGCTCCTTTAAAATGTTTAAGTACATTAACTTCTAATCATGAGCAAAAATCAGTGTTATGAATTCTGTTAATTTATTTTTCAATGTTCAATGTGCTCAATTTTTTAAAATTCATTTTAAATTAAAAAGTGTGTCCAATACTAAAGGAAAATATTTGCTTCTTTTATAAAGTGATGGAAACACAATAGCTCATAGAAAGCTGTAATTTTACTCAAAGATATGTTTTACTGTGGCCATCCGAATTAATACAGTGTAACTCCTCATCTGATTTAAATGGATTTAAGAGGCCATTGCTAAACTCTCTAAATTGTCTTCAAGAAATTTGTTTCCATAGGGTTAATAAAATGATATTAAATCTTGATATTAAACCTACTGGGCAAAATGTGCAATTTAAAACGTGCAATTCTTCTGGTGCATTTATATTGTTATTGTCAATGCCTGTCCCTCTACATGTATGTGTGTGTATCTACAGTGTGATTATACTTACTTATTTATAATATTATATATAATATTACAATTTATAATATTACAATGAGTATATATATATATATATATATATATGTATATATATAATATTATAAATAAGTAAAAAAATATATATATTATATATATACATATATATATATATACTCATTGTGTACAGACACATCACTTAGTCTACACATATAGTTTACAAATACATTTATGTAAATATTTTACAAACACAGATGTCCATATTCTATATCTCTAGATTGTATAGTGTACATTTTATACTGAACTGTTAGTATAGTATTTTATTCTTATTTTTATTCTATTTTATTCTATTTATACTATTCTATTCTATTGTTTTCTTGATTTTTGCTGCTCCTAACTTTGTACTGTCCACTTTCTGCCGTGACACAGCATATTAGTCCCACTTGTGGGACATGTAAAAGTTTATCTTTTCTTATCTTATCTTATCTTATCTTATCTTGCCCTGTTAGTGTATATACCTTGAACACCCCCCTTTTTATATATATTATGTGGATTATTTTTCACTGAAATCTCATTACAAGCTGAGAAATTGTTGATAATGCAGATACTAAACTTTTAGTCCACGCTGCGTTTGAACAGCTTGAGTCCTTCAAAACGTCTTAATCATACTCTGGTAGTGGAAACTGTGAATCTATTTTAGCGGTTCTTGATTGACGAAGTTTACAAATCTTTTTTCATTAGTGTATTCTTTAGCCATCCTCATGCTGATAAAAGCCTGAGGGAAATTGGCCTCTGTTTCACCTCATATTTATACCCCAGTGAAAGATGAAGTCCTGGATGGGTATTAAGAGTGTAAAGACTCTCATAGACTTAAACAAGTGAAGGATGAATGAGAGCAGATTGTATTTTATTTATGCACATTTGTTTAGCCACTACGATGTATGAAAATGAATAGCAAAATATACAGAATCAGGTGGGAATGCTTGCACAAACACACAAGGCAGTGGACTGAGGAGAGTGGCTGATCTGGAACAGCACTGGAGTGTCATGCCCTAGATTCTGTTCTCGCTCACACTCTCTATCTCTCTCTCTTTCTTTCTCCCTCTCTCTCCCACTTTCTCTCTCTCTCTCTCTGACTCTCTCTCTCTCTCTCTCTCTCAGGAGAAGGACAAAATATTGGCTCAATAACTGTCCCCAGGCACACACACGCACATATGCACGCATGCACACACACACACACACACACACACACACACACACACACACACACACACTGTCCACATGGTGCCTACTGTGGCATTAATTGACATTATGAAAAGATGAGATGGGCAGCAAAAAGAAGAGAAATTAGGAGAACAAAAGAGAAAAGATGAGAGGAGAAAAGAGAAAAGGGGAGAAAACAAAAAAGAAAAATTGAAGAACAGAGGAGAAATAGGAAGTTTACAAAAGTAGAGACAAAAAGAGCATAAGCGAAGACAAGAGACGAGAACTGGAGAGAAGAAGAAATAATGAGAGGCACGATGTAGAAAGGATGGGAAAGAGAAGAAAAGATGAAGAAAACAGGAAAGAAAAAGGGAATGGAGGATAATGGATGGAGAAAAGAGGCAAAGAGGAGAGAAGAGCATCAGAACAGAGGAGAGCAGATGGGGAGAAGAAGAGGATAGATGATGGAGAACATCGGGAAAAAAACAGACAAAATAAGAGACGACCACTGAAAGAGAAAGAGGAGAAAGAGAGGAGAAAAAACAGAGGAGAAGAGACAAAGAAATGAGGATGGGGAAAGAGAACAGAGGAGAAGAGATTAGAACAGAAAGAGAGAAGTGTTCAAAAGAGGAGAGGAGAAAGAGAACAGATGAGAATATAAGGAGAAAAGAAGAAAATAGATGACAGAGAACAGAGAACATAGGAGAGCAGATGGAGAAAAGAAGAGAAATGATACAAAATGACAGAGAACATAGGAGAACAGATGAGAAAAAAAGAGAAAATATGAGAAAAGACAGAGAACATAGAAGAACAGATGGAGAAAAGAAGAGAAAAGAAAAAAAGACAGAGAACATAGGACAAAACAGATAAAAGAAAAGATGACCACAAAAAGAGAAAAAATGTGAAAAGAAACAAGGAGAGGAGAAAAAAAGTAGGAGAGAGAGTTGAGAACAGAAAGAAAACAGAAGAGAGGAGATGAAGAAAAGAGGAGAGGAGAAAAAGAACAGAGGAGAATAGATGGAGAAATGAGAAGAGATGAGAAAAGAAAGAACTGAGGAGATTAGATGGAGAAAAGAGAAGTGATGAGAAGAAAGGAGAAGAGAGGACCCGCTGTATATTTTCCCCCTCCACTGCTTGCATGAAACTCTCAGTGAACGTGTGAATATTTGTTGAAGTAAAGATCTGCAGCTGAAAGCAAAGCTGAGAAACGCTGAGCTTTTTCCGGTGAATGAAAACGACAGCCACCACTTATTTACACTCCAAACTCCCCTTTGAACTAAGTTTATTGCTACACGGTGCAGAGCGCCAACCAGAAGGCGGCTGAGACAGCCAAAACTAACAGCCCACGTGTCTTTGAAATTTACGACAGGAAATAATGAAAAAATTCCTCCCTTCACATCCTACAGTCCCTTTCTGTCCTGCCTGGGACTGCCAAAGAGCCCAGTGTCTTCAGTCGAAATCCCTTCTTCCAAAGCGCCAAAAAAGATAAAAATAATAAAACTGCCCCCTCTTTCCATTCCTATTTGGGGTTCTTGCCATTATATGACCTGAAATGCCAACTATCAGCATTTTCATTTATCCATAAATGAGATTTATGCAACAAGCTGCCATCCCATATAGACCTACAGTAACAAAAGTAACACTGTCAGTGTTATTGACATGTAGATAATGGGATGTGTGGAACTTTCATAAGGGTTTCTTGTATGTAGTCAAGCACGAACTTGGATTAAGTTTTTATTCATTGAATTTATTACATTGTTTTTTCATTAGGTTACGTTCCACCCTGTCGCCCCAGACTTTTGAACTCATCATTCTTTTAAACTAAAGTGTAGTGGAAAACACACCTGCCGTCCACACAGCAGATTGTTTGATACCCTCCTCATGCAAACTCCCAGATTCTGTACCATAACTAAATTATAATAAGTCACTTCTGAATAAGAGTGTCTGAAGGGAGATTCCTTTAATTATACTGACTGGCTCATTTGTGATTGATTTAAAGTCAACCTGAAACTGGACCTGATCTGAATTGGACCTTTTTTATCCAGTTGCTTCATGGTCTTTGTCACGTTCAACACAATTCATCACATCATACCATATAAAAGACACAGTTTTCCTGCAGTCTTCCATCACAATGTGATAACTCTTAAACAGCTTCAAATTTTTTGATGATGTCACAGTGCACCCCTGAGGAAAATAATGTTAAACAATAATATCATGTTTTGCCAACCCACCCAAACCAGCGTCCTCCACTTATCATGGACAGAAAATGACCAGACCCTCCCTACATGGACATACATAACTATATGTAAGGTAAATGATTTCCCATTCATGTTGAATTAGACCAAAAACTGAATTTATTTGGCCAGCTTTACATTCAAAAGGAACCATGAATGTGAAGGAAAGAAGAACCTGCCGAAGCTCTGTAGTGATAGGGGGGTGGTGGGGGGTGAGTGGAAGGCACAGCTGGTCTCAGTGAGGCTAGTGGTTCTCCTCTGGTCTCGCTCCCCAGTGCCCCTCTGGTCTGTTTAATTGGGAGCTATTAGTCTCCACTGCTAGAAATTACATGTCTTATTAAATACAGAATTCCAAATGAGCCACGTTAAATCAGAAAGTGCTCCCCTTTTAATGAAGCTAATTTATATGGAAATTGAGCATAATCCACATGATTCGGAGGCAGATTTATCCTCACTGGGCGTAGCTTGAGAAATCAGGGCAAAAAAGTTCCCCCCCTCCGTACCTTAGTAGAGCTGAATTTTGCTAACTGGTTTTGATTTTTTTAAAATCAGACATTCTGTATTACATCTTTACATTTATTCCATTGTATTAAGAAGCCTTTCAGTTTTCACGAGAACATTTTAGTTTTCACTAGAATTCATCACTTTCCCCAGATCATTTTGATAGGAAGTTATACTTTTACTGTTATGCATTAAATCTGAATATGTAAAAAAAAATTCAGTTTTCAAAAATAAAAACTGCATTTTGACATTGCATGCGTAAAGGAGAATTCAATTTGTTTCAGGAGTTGAGATGTAAACAAAGTGTCTTAATGTGAACTTCGATTAGGGTAGCTAGCTGGTGGTCTAGTGGTTAGGGAGTTGCCCCTGTGATCGAAAGGTTGTGGGTTTGAATCTCAGGACTGTCTGTGGCAACACTGAGGTACTCTTGAACAAGGTACTGTCGCCACACACTGCTCCCCAGGTGCTGCATAGTTGGCTGCCTGTTGCTTCACTTGGTGAATGGGTTAAATGCAGAGAAAGAAGTTCACACTCTGTGCTGTAGAGTGGTTTGTTCCCACTTTACATAACATAAAGAAACGCACCAACTTCAGTTTCTATAGTGGTGCTGAAAGGAACCAGACATCTATAACACAAATATAGACAATCTATTTACCATCCGAACCCAACTGTGTACCTACACATGTCTTTTGAGTGTTTCTATGGATGTTGATGGGGCAACTCCTTAACCACACCAAACACACTCTGAATGACTGTTAATATACATACCTGCACATCTTAATCATTTAATTATGTATAAATGTATAAAATAAGAGGAATTCCCCTTCACATCTTACTAGTGAAAATTGTTACATTACATAGAAAGTAAAAACTAAGGCTTTGTATGGAAAAAAATGTACCTAAAGCAACCATCTTAAATCAGTTTTGATATGTATAAATGAGAATATAACCATGTTAATATACACTCAGAAAAAAACCTACTTTTAATCTAAAATTGAGTTCAATTTAGTAAAATTTGTTATTTTAATCAAACTCAATTAGGAAAAGTCATTATTATGAGGAACTAAAATTATGAGAAAATATGTTTCGTCCAGTAAAAGGTACTAGTAAATTTCTTTTAGATTTCAAAAACAGTTTAAATTAATATTTGCCAAAAATGAATCTCAGATAAAAACCTACATGGATTAAAAGCCCAAATGACCTGCAGTAGTTGGCAAATTACTCTAAAGCGAATCTGCCTGACTCTGTTTGTGACAATTTTGTCTTTTCTTCAAAGAATACAAGACAATGGGGACCAGCAAACACATGTTAATGCAGAAATGAATAGGACAGACTGGCCGAGCTGCTCTTAAAGCTGGTTACCTGGAGGTCAACACAAGCGCAACCAGAGATGAGAATTTGTGCAAAATAAAGGCAGTAGCAAAGACAGGGCCATGACTCACCCAATGATTCATAACACACTGCTTTACTCTGGGCTGTTAAAAGCCCTTACGTCTTGAAGAGAACTTAATTAGAGCCAGCCTTTGCCTTTGTGTGACCTTTTTTGATTCTGTAATTCACTTTACCTCAATCGATTACTCTCTTTCTCTCTCTTTCTCTCCCTCTCTCCCTGCAGGCAGCCTCTCACTGTCTGTCAATGCAGACAGCTAGTGGACATCCAATGATTTATTAATGCAGCAGCTGCTTGAAGTATTATTGTGTTTAATGCTGCCATCTAGTGGAGTTCTGCTGTATTTCCCAAACCCTGAGGATTAAAGAAACACAGCAAAAGTCACCTTTCATTTCTTTATACTTTGCTTTGAACCACCTTGTTGGAATATTGATTAGATTAAATGAAAGAAATATAAACAAATGATTTACAGCCACAGGCTGCAAAGTGCCTAAAGATACAAGGTGCCTAGATAAAGGTTTTCCAAAAATTTTTCCAGGCCATAAGTTTAGTGTTTAGTGATGCTTGGATGATTCATACGTAGGTCACTGTGTGGCTTAACAAAAAATATTTATCTGAAACTGGTCAGGTTCAGGGACTAAACTGTGAATCATGGAGGTAAGTCTGTACCAAAATTACAATGTATATACAGTGCGCACACACACACACACACACACACACATACATATAAATATATATACACAAAGTATTGGGACACACCTGTTTTTCAGGGTTTGGGCTAGGCCCCCTACTTCCTGACTTATTTTTGGACAATGCCATGCTTCCAACTTTCTAGACACAGTTCGGGGAATTACCTTCTATATTGACTGTGTCCCAGTGCAAAGCAAGGTCTACAAATGCATTGGATGGATGAGCTCAATGTGGAAGAACTTGACTGGCCCACTCAGAGCACTGACTTCAACACCTTTGGGATAAGATAAACCTTCATTAGTCCCACAAATGGGAAATTCGTTTTGTCACAGCAGAAAGTGGACAGTACAGCAAAAATTAAGAAACAATAGAATAAATAGAATAAAAATAAAATACTATGTTAATAGTGCAATATAAAATGTACACAATACAATCTAGAGATATAGAATATGGACATCTGTGTTATAGAATATTTAAATAAAATGTATTTGTAAACTATATGTAAAGTGATATGTCTGTACACATATATATATATATGTTACTTATCTAGCCACTCTCATATATATATATATACAGAATGCCTAGATAAGTAAATATAAGCACACTTTAAATACATGTACACAGTGGAGTAATTGGCATTGACAATAACAGTATAAATGCAACAGAAGAATTGCACATTTTAAGTTGCACATTTTGCCCAGTAGTGATGGTTCCACTCAAGAAAAAACTGCACGTTCCATCAGAAAAAATTTGACTCATAATATTGCACATAACTACCGTGGTGTATAGGATGTGTGTGTGTTTGTCTGTGCGTGTGTGGTCAACTGCAAGGTCTTTGTTGTGGAGTCTGACAGCAGTTGGAAGGAAAGACCTGCGGAATCTCTCCATCCCACATCGTGGGTGCCGCAGCCTGCCACTGAAGGAGTTGGTTAATGTTGTCAGAGTCTCCTGAATGGGGTGGGAGATGTTGTCCAACAGGGACGACAGTTTAGCCACCATTTGCTCACCACCTCTACTGGGTCCAGAAGGATGAAATGGAACAGAGATTGTAAGCCAGGCCTTCTCATCGAACATCAGTGCCTGAACCTCATAAATGCTCTACAGAATGAATGAGCACAAATTCCCAGAGAAACTCCAAAATCTTGTGGAAAGCCTTCCAAGAAGAGTGGAAGCTGTTATAGCTGCACAGGGGGACCAACTCCATAATGAAGTCTATGTATTTGAATGCATCGTCATTAAAGTCCCAATACTTTTGTCCATATTGTGTGTGTGTGTGTGTGTGTGTGTATATATATATATATATATATGGTACACCATCAAACCAACTTGACAGGATCGTCTGGCTTATGATGTGAAAAAAATCTACAAATGTTCCTGTCCGTCCAGCCAATGTGAGACAACACTGAGGGACTGAAGGATGTAAAGCTGCTCAAGTAGCCAAAAAGAACATCTGCACTAAAATCCTTTAGCTGTGCTGTGGAGGAAGGTTTATGGGCTGATAAGTATAAATGTATACTCCAGATTAACTCGACTAGTGAGAAGCAGGAACTGTAGCTTCTTGCTGAAGACTGAACGTTGGAGGAGTCTCGAAGCACCAGGAGAAACAACAGATTTCTGCAGAAGAATAAAAATAACTTCCTGAAAGGAATGGGAGGTGTTATAAAGGCAGGGAGTGGAATCACTAAATACTGAAACACCTGATATGACATTTAACAGTTATGGTTTTGTGTGATTTTCAGTTAAAAATGTTTCCTGCTTTTTCTGAAATTACTTTCACTTAATGGCCCCTTTGACTAGAAATGACAAATGATGGATGGAGGCTTTTGCCTTTTTCCTGTTAGGAGAACAAAGAGAAGATGCAACACTGAGGTTAAGCAAAAGGTTTAATTGAAAAATAAACAAAAAAAATAAATTGCATAAATACATAGATTAATAACATTTTATATAAAAGCAATACATTTCAACATAGACAAGCATCTGGGGGAAAACAGAACAGTGCATACGCAAAAAAACCCAAAAAAATAATTTAAAGTTTGTCAACCTGTTGGGACATTTTTGAGAAAGCTTTGGTGCACCTTTTTAATTCAACGAGTGTTTGAACGTTGTTTAGGGGTCTGCATCCAACACTTCTGAAATCGTTTTTGCATTTTTTGCATCTGGATCGATCCCAACAGATCCTGGATCAGATCAAGTATAATGTACATAAGTATCCAGACACCTTATCAATTGAACACACAATATATGAAGAAAAGCACCAACCAATAGACCAGGAAGGTCTGTAGCAGCTGTACGGGCCTTTAGGTCAACATTTGTGTCGGCTATAGGTGTTTAAAGCCAGGTGAAACTGTGATGGAGTGATGGAGCTCCAGTCAGTACCTTTGGGATGAGTTGGAGTGGCTTTCTGGAATTCAACATCAGTACCTGACCTCACTAATGCTCTCATAGCTGCAATCAAAACCACACAGCAATGTTCCAACATCTAGTGGCTTATCAGAAGGGTAGAGGCTGTTTCTGCAGCGAAGAGGGAACGACCTCCTTCAATAAATTTGCTTGATTTCAGAAGAAAACACTACATTAACAGGTGTCTACATACTTTTGGACATAAAAGGGCAGTTTCCCCAGACATGGATTAGGCCTAGTACAGGACTGGACAAGATTTTAAATGGAGGTTTTCAACTGAAAGGAAATCCAGGTCCAAGATATCAGCCCAAAGCCCGCTTTGTTCCGAGATGATTCACAAACGGTCTCAGCTCTGACTAGTGAAACTGAAATATTCCACAAGTTCAACAAATACAGGCAAAGAGTTTTATACACAACAATTAAACGATTATTTCACACTGAAAACACTCTTCTGCTTTACCACCCCTTGCATAATTAATCCAGTTAAATAATTCCAAATAAAACTGTTGCAGGGGCTGTAATTCACAGAGATGATAAAGATCAGCAGTGGCTAACTTCAAAAAGCAGGGGGGTTCTTAAAAAAAAAAACAACAACTAAAAAACAAAAACTGAATACCATAAAATAACTCACAATACACAGATTTAGACTTCTTTTTTGACAAACTGTCAAATTTCAAACAATAATAAAACTGACAGTAACACAAAGCAAACAACAAAAAAACTCAAATTAGAGAACAAGCTTTGCTACCTGGCAGTAGATGCTGAAGGAGAACTCCACTAAATTTTCAATTTTAAACAGTCATTCAGAGCAGGTTTAGTGTGAAACGGTTAATTGTAGAGAAGCTTTGACTGATTCTTTACAGTGGTGGTGAATGGAACCAGACGTCTGTCTACAGCACCAATATAGCCATTTTGTTTACTGTCTAAACCAAGCAGTGAACCTACATATGTCAGTGTTTGTATGGAATGTTGATGGTAAAGTAGTGCCTCACAACTCCCTGTATTTTTTAGGTTAAAAATGTCTCAAAACTGTCAGGCAGCTCTTTTCATGTAAAAACTCGGAAGGAGCTTTTCTTTTGACGCTGGGTTCCATTCACCACCACTGTGACCAAATTTGACTGGAAGGGAGCAATTCACATCAAACCCACTTTTAATGACCAACAATCGTAACCAAAAGTTTATATATAAATGTTTTAAAAATCAGCGGAATCCCCCTTTAAAGCCTTTTCTCCATCACTTCTGTTCCACCACTACTTGCAAGCATGCATCGTGCCAAAAACATTTAATTTACTCGTACGTTTTTCACCTGACTTTGCCATTTGGATCCACACTTTTAAGGTAGAAAGCTCTCCAATGCAGTACAAAAATAAAACTCGGAAATCAAAAAGGCATAAAAAAATAACGTGTGCTAAATAATGTTAATCTTTCTACACTCATTTAGACTCTATAAAAATAGTTTAAAAATCTAACAAGAATTCAGTACAGTGTCTCAATATAGTCATCTACACAATATTGGTTTCGCCAAACATCAGACAGCAACGGGTCAAGAGTAAAAACATTTAAAAATAAAAAAATTAAAAGAAAAAAGAAAGAAAAAGAAAAAGAGGACTTTGCTCTTTCCCTTCTCAGACAATACCATACAAAGTTTCACCTGGGAAACAAGCAGGAAAACCTGCTCTTGTCAGATACAGGCTGCCGTAAGATATGGTAGCTGGGGATCAGTGCGAGGTCCTTGAAAGTGAACATTGTGCACTGAATCTACAGAAACACTTCATCTGAAAATGCCAATGCGTCCCAAATCACTAACACTAACTTGTGAGCATTATGCAAACAGCACTGACCAAGATCCTGCTATCTTTCATTTTTTTTGGGAAAAAGGTATTAAAGGACTTCTTAGTCATTTATCAGCTTAAATCTCATAACTGCTGTTTCTGTAGCATACAGTCAATTACTATGAGAAACAATCTGTCTGTACTTTAAACATAATTATAATAGAAGCCTAGTTTCTGCCCTCTGGCTTCTATTAATGCGTTTTGATGGATCAATGAGTTTTCTGTTCTTTTCCAAGTGCACGGAAACACATCAACAATATTGACCCTGGTAATTGACTGTATGCTAGAGATACAGCCGACTGAGACTGGGTCAAAAGTATTACTTTAATAATTTGAGCTGAATGGATCCCAGTGACCCAAACAGGACACCTACAAATGTTTTGCCTGCCAGTCTGAGAGCTCTTCTTTGCGCTCAATTCTGATCTGAGACTAGACGAGAGCAATATGCCATCACCAAGTGAATGAAATTCAAACAGTTTTCCCCTAGACTCAAATGCAGATCAGCCAAGACATGTTTGTAGCTTTTTTAGTTTTGCACTGGACCCATGTAGAACTGGGAACCAAACATTGATTCCAATTTAGCACTGATAATACCGAGTACTCAGAACAGATTTTTTTCCCTTCCAGATTTCAGGTCTGCCTTTTGGTTCCTAAACACTACTTATCCGCCCGGACCCGTTTTAGGTGTATGTGATGCATTAACATTTATATTTAACAATTAAGTTGGTACATGGTTCTACATGGGCAGTGACTTTTTGAGGGACTGCAGGCTTCTCTCTTACCTATTCTCTCTCAGGATATTTTTTTAAATCTAAACATTTGTCTTCCTTTTTTACCTTTATGGAGAATTCTTGCTATTTTTTTCTTTAAAGAGCTCATATTTTATAGCCACTAATACATCTAGTTATCTATACAAAGGAGTAAGGCAGACAAAATTTGACTAATCAGCTACATTTGATGGTGGAAAAACTCAGCAAATTTGATTTTCTCCGGACTGCTTTGATATATCAGAAGTTACCCTGATGAGACACATTTTGTGGTGAGATGAATCTGTGGGATGACAACATCAAAATCACTGGGAAAGAGCAAGAGTTCTCATTTACACGATTTGGCAATTAATACACGTACAGCATCGGACAGAAGAGTGAGAGTGAGTATGTGTGTGTGAATGAATGTTTATACACTCTCAGAAAAGCTCATCCAAGAGAATAGAAAACACCACTTCTTACCAACAAACGTTTTGGTTGTACGAAACATCAGGACCGCTACACAGTTTTTTAACCACATGCCCTTTTGTATGTGTGTTATTCTTTTTGTTCTTTAAATCAAACAATTCTATGGGCAACATCATGCACGGTCCATTTCATGCACTCGTGCACACACATCAGCACCACTGCTGCTTCCCATAGAGAAAAGTACATTGGAAAAGGTTACGCGCTCCAACATACAACTCACAACAAAAGCGTCATGCCTGAGGCGAATGGCTGTATGAAACGAAGACGGAGGGCGCGATCGCCGGCCGTTACCAAAAACAAGCCATCCACAACTTATACTGTCATTACAGTGAGGGGAAATAAGTATTGAGATACTATTTGGTTAGTTATGATACTTCCAGAACATACACAGATATCTTTTGACTTATCAGAAAATCATGTATTTACAAAAAGTGAAAGTAAACCATCTGTCACACGTGAACAAAGCACAGCACAATGTGAACAGTTTATGATATCTTTTAAACTGACTGGGGAAAAAGTACTCAGACATCACAAGGGAGGTTAGTACTAGGTTCCAGAAGTAATGAGCTTAAGCAGCATTGTGGTTCAGTTTGGTCAATTCCTCCTGCAAAACCACCTTCAGTTTTCCAAGCTTATGAGAGTCCCGCTGATTGGCTCAATTTCAAATTCTTCCATACATTTCCAAAGGGATTTGAGTCAGGAGATGGGCCAGACTGCACAAAAACCTAATCTTTTTTTGGAATCTAGCCTTGAGTTATTTTGGTTGTAGGTTTAGGGCTGCTTTATTGCAACAACCATCATCTGTGATGTCCTGTTATGCTTGACAGAGGAGCAGCCCCAGAGCCCCAGAGCCCCAGATGCTCCCACCTTTGTACTTTACTGAGAGTGTGGTGGTGGTGAGGAAATTTGCTCTTCTTTCTCCAAACCCTAGCTGAGACACTACCAGAGTTCTATTTTGGTAGGTCTGACCATGGTACATGTTTCCAGAGAGGTTGCGACTTCTTAAGGGGCCACTGGCTTCTCCCTTATCTTCCTTATCATCACTCTGATAGACATTTTGTGTGCCGCAAATATCCACGAACAGTTAGCTGTGTTTCTGTGAATTTCACTTTCATATTATTGATGCCATTGTACTGACAAGGAAGTTGCTAAGACTTGCTAGCTTTTCCCAGAGTTGTTTAATAAAGGGATCCCTGAAAAATGTAAAGTTCCCCTACCTTACCATTACCATGCATACTACTTGTTGCTTGGAAGCATCTTTGGGGACACCAGGTGCAATTTTCAGAACACTGTTATTTTTGCAGCCCTTATATATAGCTTGCAAAGATTATCTTGTTTATGCTTATTAATACATCCTATTTTGCTCAAGTCTATAACTACAAAGTCAAAAGACACTGTGTTTGTAAATCTAGACATATGCTCAAGGTGTGCACAAAAACAAAAAAGTGTCAGAATACTTGTTTCCCTTCACTGTATCTTAAGGACACTTGAAAAAGGATTGTATCGTTTTACACAAACCACCGCCACGTGAGTCTGGCCATGCTAGAAGGGATGTATGTGGTGGTGGTGGTGGGGGGTTGGGACTAAAAGGCAAAATGAACCTAGATCACATATTCATTCTAAAAGGCCACAATTGCTTCATGCTGCTGAAGAGGCCACGTTCCTTCAGCAAAACTTTTTGTCTCAGTTATTCAAAGCTTCATAAGAACTTCATAAGTCTCCAGAAACAGCACCTGCACCACTTCAATAAAAAAATAAAATAATAATAGGACATTTTCCCAGTTTCTGGATTAAAAATATTGACATATTCAAAATGCTGAAACGAAGTTCCCCTAATAATGGACACTGAGAATCAAAGAGCAATTCTGTCACAGCATTAAGATCTCTGTAGGGAAATAAAGCAACTAATAGTTACAAGATCTTAAAGTAGGGCTGGTATTACTATGTGATGGACACATCATCTTGAATTAGAATTAGCATGTTCAAGTTGTCAAAATTCAGGAGCAAATCAACAAGTGCCCTTTCCAATGTATATCGCTCCACTGTATTTCCAAGCTCACAAGGGGGTGCTAAGAAAGTAGCAATTCTGTAAGAACCATTTGATTTTAAAGCACAGCAAGTCTGCAATCGTACTCTTGCTCAATAAGATATAGGAAGTTATCATTTCACCATGATGAAGTCAAAACCTGTCCTGCCCAACGTGTATGTATACATTGTGACACTCAAGCCCGCAGGTCAGGCTGCAAGTTCATAAATAAGTTTTCACTTCAATGTGTTTTTGGGGAACACATTTGTAGTCAGACCACAAAAGCATCCACTGTTAAAATGTAAAATCTGTCAGAACTTAACGTGAGATATTTATAGATTGTGAGAACTAAAAAAGTAAATGTTCCATGATCCACCTCCATAATAATTACACAGAATTTCTAATGAAGAACTGCTATTCTATAATGTCTACAGGGCACTCCTAAGAGAGTCCACAATGACTGCGTTCCTTTTGAGGTTTGGAAAAATGCTCTAATGTGTAAATGGCTCTTAGAAATGCACTCGTTTTCTCAGTGCAGAACAGTGGTCCCCTGTGGTCATATTTCTGAACACTACTTAACTCCACTTACAGGACTTTTTAACAGTACTTTATGTACATTCATGATGCCAGGGAGTACGAACTGACTAATCAGCACTCAGCACACAGCTCGCTCACCAATCAGTGCTTGTTAGCCATAATAGCCATAATCCCACTGCCCAACATCTGCTCTGTCAATCATGTTAAAGGTCAAAACACATGACACCCACAGCTTAACTATTTGTACTGTTGACCATAATGACCTCATAAGTTGTTTTCTTTTAAACTTTGGTGAACTTTTGTGTCTTTGATCAATAGCGCCAACACCTGGATAGTGAGGACCTCCGAAAGGGCAGCCCTTCATATAGCAGCCCTGAATTTCTAAATATGAAGGAAATGCTAATTTAACAGTGTACTAACTTTTGAACATTTCTTCCCCACTGACCATAAATGAAGACACAGAATAGTTACTGTAAGAGAAGCATGTTAACAGCTATGTTAGCCCTTTGGCGAACCACACCTACCAACACTGTCACCAACAATAACAGTTATCTAGTGTGCAGCACTGTACTCTTATGCGTACTAAGTATCTGAAATAATTATAGTCACTAAAGTCTGTGCTTTTTAAGGTCAGTGGGTTGGCTAGCTTGATAACTGCAGCAACACAGAGGGATTTCTTTCCTTGCCAATCATCAGACCAGTTAAAGTTGCCTTTAAACTTTATCATGTGAAATAGCTTTATACGCGTCAGCTATTTGACTATCTTAACATAAAACAATTTATAGGTTGTAAACAGAAAAAACTGCCAAAAACTATCAACCACCACTGAAAACAAAGTTATCCTACAAGTGCCTGACCAGTTCCTTTTCTCTGGTTAGCACATTACTTTCTGTGGAGAAAAGGGTCACTGAAAGCCCTTGGATATCAATCCTCTGTCTCTCAGTGTTAAGGCTCTCGTCAGTCTGCAGGAAAGATGAGAAAAATAGTTAAGCTTTTTTACCATTAGGCTCCACTCACTCACAATCATTGAGGACTCGCACATGGGTGCACCCTAGAGTTTTGCAGCCCTGCTTTTTAAAAAAATAATAGGAAATACTAAGTGGCCATGCTCCTCTTAAACTGGCACTGGAAGCTACCAATCTTAAAGATGAACGACTACTGCTCTGTAATCAAGTTGTCACTTCACAGTGCTGTTTTGGGGTTCATAGGCCAGGTCATAAAATAATTATTTTCAAAATAAGTTGTCATTTATGTATTGTAACACCCCCCCCCAGCGGGCCTCTTATCTGAAAAGTCTCTTATCAGTACTGAAAACACACTGCCCCTAAAATTCCAATAGTTATGAGATGAATCTTTTTATCCTTCTTTAATTTCACAGCTGAGGTCATTAAAAAGCAAGGCCAACCCCTGCCAGTAGTGAGGAAAACAATGGAACCTCATCTGCCGTCTCGGTCTCAGAGCTTCAACTGCTTCTCCAACTGGGCTTTAAGCTCAGCCAAAAGGTTAAATGGCTAAGGGCTAACTGTGAAAAACAAAAAGGGCACTTAAAAAAGCCTCTATCCACACACAGATAGTGTTTCATCAGAGACACAGTGATGACTGAGGAGGGCGTGACCAAGTTAAGCACCAGGGCTATGAATTACACTTTTTCTGGAGTTAAATGCTAAGGTCACCAAGCCCTGAAGGATCTATCTATCTATTTATTTATTGTTATTTTAT
>JBBJLS010000134.1:30143795-30160682 GCA_037577275.1 Bryconaethiops microstoma | reverse complement strand
TTTGTGTTTACTTGTGTTGTCTTTGACTAATATTTAAATTTGTTTGATGATCTGACACATTTAAGTGTGACAAACATCAGGAAACACTTTCACACCACTGTATATATGTATAGACAATATGCTTTGGTACATCAGACTAGAATAGGGCTGCACAATCTATCGTCAACTAAACATAATCATGATACCTGTCTCTGCAATACTGATGTCTGATTAAGGCTGCACTATGTAAATGAGTCTCTAACCAATCACCAATCTCTAACCAATTTTTGACAGGGTGACCAATCACAGCTCCAGGTGAGTTACTGGGTGTTCTGCTGAATCAAGGTTTTCATGTAATCAAACAAATATATAATTATTTTGGCTGATCTTTAAGCTTTGAAGGTTTTGGTGAATCGTTGCATGAATGGGCGAGGCTAAACCGTTGTAGCCAGAATAAGGAGATATGTTTTAATGTGTTGGCTTTGGGACATTACAAAAACTAGAATTTTGTAGCTAATTTTCCATATACGGAGCAGATGGATGGGAAAGCAAATGTGTCATTTGAAACAACATTTTCAGAAGAGTGATGGCATGGCACCTTTAATATGTTCAAAGTCATCACAATCACAATATGTAGCAGTACAATAGCAATACTGATATTTTGTTGGGATTTTGAATATTAGAGAAGGAGGAGAAGGAGAGAAAGAAAGGAAGCAAAGGAAGAAAAGGAAGACCAGGTGGAAACACTTACGCCATGTGTGTGTGAGGATATCCTTCCCAAAGAAATGTGGGATTTGTTACAAATTCCTCCTTTAAGAGCGAAAAGAAATGTTTAGTCATCCTACAAACACAAGCCAGAGATGTTTTCCTCATTAATTGCAGCATGTTGACGCTGTGCCTTACCGCGGTGAGGATGCTGCAGCCCCAAATGAAAGAGAACAGGTAGAACGCTGCCAGCTGTCCCGATTCGTTAAACTTGCTGTGTTTTGTTTTGGACAAGTGTAGGCGTCGATTGATTTTCTGGAGGGAGATCAGAACAAAGTTACCAGAAAGCTTATAGAAAAAGTAGAGGTAAAACCACCTGAAGCACCCTGCCTGTCAGCCTCCATTCTACTGAAATGTTTCTGTAATGTTTGATTTTCACTGTTAGTTCTCAACAGAGTGATAAAATCCCTGCAAACGGTCTCTTTTGGCATATTTAGCACTCAGCTTCAGGTACATTAAAGTACCATCCTTGGTATGTAGAGCAGGTTTTAAATCACGATTTTCCAGTTTTACTTTCCAAACTGGTGTTAAGAGCACACTGAAACGTTTTTGGCTCAGTGGTGGTTCAAACACCTGAAAGGTTGGGAGGCAAATCTTCTTCAAGTCTTGCTAAGACCAACAGCTGGTTAATTCGGAAAGTTTGTGTGTGTGTGTATTGGGTCTGGCAAACATAGCAGACATCACATGAGTCATTTACAAAGACTGGCCTTTTTGTTATGAACTAGGTCTAAGTGACATTCAGGCATTCATTTGACCCATGTTTTATCTTAGCGCTCAGGGACTTAACACACACTGATCTTGATCTAAATTAAAGCCAGTTAGTTTCCCCCTTAACACAAATTTACTCAAGGCAAGGTATGACGCACCAGACTTGCATCCCTAAATCATCATACATGTGCCTCCAACCATGTCAAGTTCAGTAATATGTAACAGACTTGCTTATATGTAACAGACTTAGTAATATGTAACAGACTTGCTTATGTCCCACACATTACACAATTACATGTAGTAAAATGAGCCCCTGCGCTGACCTGTAAAACTTTGCAATAAAGTTAGCAAATAATTTCAATTAAAGAGAAATTTGAAAAGGCTAAGCTATGGTTATAAAACAACCAGAAAAAGAATATTCCAACGAAACAAATACTACAAACAGAAGCAAGATCTGTACAGTGTGCAAAATATAACAATACAATATATACGGTAGTTTGGTGGTTGAAATAGACTTAAGACAGATTTTATAATACTATGCCACTCACTGAACAATCAACATGAACAAAAGTGGACAAAGAAAACAGTTAAAACAAGTAGCAGTAACTTTTTTCGAAGATAATGTCACCGATTTAGGTATGCAGTTTGCATATATGAAGTATAAGCATTCGTTCCTACTTTAGTCTCGTAGCTCCAGTGCAAAACAAAAGAAGTAATCTCAAAAAGTGCTCGTTGATCAACTACATTTTGGGAAAGGGAAGAGTTGTGAATACAGCTTTGACTTAGGGTGGTGCTCCAGAGTAGTGCAGCCACCAGTGGTCTGGTTAATCTGTATGTCCAGCCAGTTTGTATAGCATTTCACAACCATAATATTTGCAGAGTCAGAGTCCATTCATTTTTGGTGAACTCTAGTCTGTTTGGTTGTATAGCTGGACACCGAAAATATCGCTTAGTGGGGCAATGACTGGTATGAAAGTTGACGTAGGCGTCCTGTCACACTTTTTCAGAATATGGCCAAACAAACTGCAGCCCAAATATCAAGTTCAATAATCTGTTTTCTGTTTTGTACAGTTGTACACATAAATATGGGTATTCCTGGTTAAATAACATTTTCTAGTTAAAAAATAAACACACACTACAAACACATTCATGCACATTTTAATGAATATTCAACTACTGTTAATTTGTTGAACATAATAGTGAAAATAATCCAAGAACTATCACCCTTTGTCCAGTATGTTATATAGAGCAAATAAATAGGTTATGCACAAATATTTTGAAAGTGTCCCTATAAGTGTACTTCCTTTCCCCTTTTAAAAAATCAACATTCATTGTTGTTGTATAATTAAATAACGAATAATGAATTCTATTTTTCAGTTTATCAACAAATGATTTTTTTAGACACAGACAAATCACACATCTCTCATTTGCACACAAAAGCTTCAAGCTAATTCCAACACACAAAGACAACAAACCATTACTTACGTCTAGTATGTATTCCTGGATCAGGGCATGAAGGATTATTGCAATAAGCAGATAGAAGAAGACTGTCGCAATGTCCTTAGGACCGTACTGATAAAAGCTCACCGGTTCTGGCTTGTCTTCTGTGTTAAAACGAACATATTAGCAAAAAGAGCTGGATAAACAGTTTTCACCTCTTAGCTGTCCTGTTAAAAATGAGCAGTCAGAGATGCTGGATGGCCTACCTGATGTCTGAGTGACGTTGTACTGGACTGTGATGAACATTATGGCGAACTTTGCAGTGACCTGAAAAGGCAAATAGCAGTGATGCTTACAAAAACAAATAACTTTCTTTATGACTTGCTGTTACTTTATGTAAAATCAAACAGAAATGTAGTGACTACTAGGGATAGGCATCACCAGGTTGGGATTTTCCTGATATAAATACTGCTTACTGATATCGATACCTATCGCTACTCTTACTATTATCCCAGTATTTTGTGTATAAAGCATATAGAGAATTTTTATGAGTATTTCTGCAGCGTTTTTATTTAACTTTTTTTGGCTTTATACATTTTATATTGTTTATCTCTGTGTAGTTGTAACATAAGCAGATTTCTCTGAGATCAGTACAATTTTCTGATTGTGACCCCATGCGATTCACTAGCCATCATCATTGTACATCTACACATCGTCATACATCAACACACCTTCGTACAGAACAATATCTTTCAATTTAATTACAGCCTACAATCAGTTAGACTACAATTTAGAAATCCACGTTAAATAACAGGACTAAACAATATGGCAATACCTTATTAGCACAACAAATTACGACAAAACAAAATATGCTTTTCTGATCATCTCGTCGAAGTCATTAGTTCCTCGACAACTAAACGTTTCATTACAGAGAGAAGACAATTACACCTGTTTAACTGGATTCAGTGCATTGTGTGAATCATTGTATTCACAGTTCTTAATTGCATTTTTTTTTTAATGTGGCAACACTGGCTCTATTCAGTCTGTTTCCACATATCAAACCGCAGACAACAAATTATGTAACATGTCTATCATGAATATGTCGCTGAATATCATGATGTTGTATTTAGGACGCAGCAACCACCTCTAATACACAAGAAAACAAAAGATATATGTGTTACTGGGATGGCAAAATAAGACAACATTTAATGTGATAATTACGAGAGTCAGTATTTAAGCGAAGCAGCCAATCATGTTTCATTACAAAGAGAATACAGTCCTGTTTAACTGGGTTATTTTTAATTGTGGCTTTTTCTCTGATCAAAGCTGAGAAACACTAAGTATCACAATAATGTGAATCATGAAAATGATTTGAAGTAATGTTTATATTTATGCATGTTACATATTTTGTTATGAACCATCCCAGGTGTTATGACACACACACACTAAGCCTGGGCACTATATCCCAGAGTAAATGTCTGTATTACAAACATTGAGTAAAAAAAAGCTGTTGGACTGAGACTCGCTTTGGTAATTTGCTTCTCTGCCAGACACTCTTTAATACAATTACACAACAGTATGATTCTAGCAGATGATTCAACACACATCTGCATTAAAACAGACTCATTTATACTGACTAGTGGTTTCTAATAAAACAGGTTTAAACTTGTGTGCAAAAAGAGGAAAATCACTCTGTTCACTCCAAATACGAAAACAGACAGGTCACTTCTACACACACCCTTACTCATCAACACAGTCCACTCTCCTCAATGAGGGTGTGTGATATATGGGTAAGATGTGTTTTTCTATCTGAAGGGAATAATTTATCCCATTTTTGTACACAAGTTTTTAAGCAGATAAAAAACAAACAATGAAAACACACATACAAACACCCACATATACATTTATTTATTTATATACACACCTGTACAAAAATACAACGTTACATACACATGCACACACGTGTATGTACATACATGTGTGCGTGTGTATACACTCATACACACATCACAAGCCAAAGATAAAAGCTATATACCTAGAATAAAATCAGTATAAGTAGTATAAACATTATAACACATGTGAAAAATATTACAGAGCACGCATGATTACAGTAGAGCGTATCATTAAGAAATTTATCTACAGAAAACCCCGAGCTGATACTGATCTTTATAGGTTTCCACTCTTTATAGCTTTGAGCCTCTAAAGCTCGATTGCATGTCTTCTCCTTCTAGTAATTTCTGTGTTACTGGACAAACTCTATTACTTTAGATTTCAGGGTCAAATTTGACCTCACAGCCGGTATGAGACCAGCTCCAGTTTTGTCTGTGGAGGTGAGGATCTTTAGTGAGGCAGAACTGGAGCAGGACTGGGTTTTAGAGAGTGTCCTGCTCCCTGGTCGAGCTCGGACTGATTTGAACAAAAAAATAAAAACACAGCTCAGGAGCTCCTCGGTACAGACTCTACGCGGCCTGTTTTCTGCTCTGCTGCTTGATGGAAGTGTTCAGTACTTTAAATCAGTGAAAAGCTCCTTGTGGTCTGTTATGTGCGTGTTTTGAGTGTAAATGTTGTTGAAACCCCACCTCGAACATGAGCCCGAGCAGAATGACCATGGCCACACACGACACCATGTCTGCGTGGTTCTGGATCACAAACTCGTGGCTCAGGACCGGCGGACTCTTGTTCTTCTTCCTGAAACCCATGGCGCTGAAGAGGGCGGCCCCGGGTGTGGATGTCCCGGTCGGAGAGGACAGACAGACGGGAAAAATCCGGCAGAACGGCTCCGAGTTTGGACTCTTTCAGTTCAAGCAGCTGCTGCTTCACCGAGCTAACGCTACTGCCGGAAACAGACCTGGCAGCCCAAACACATACACACACATACACATACACACACACACACACACATATACACACACACACACACACACACACACACGCACGCACTACAGAATAAAAGTCACAGTCAAAACAGGTCACTGACCAGTGAAGAGTGGCTTTTCAATATTTATTAATACATTATTAATGTCAATATTTATTAATAAAACATTTTTATACACCCATCCACACATATGTGGACATTTTTATATATCAGCATTCTACATAGATATTATATTTGTAGGCGCCTATATAATTTTTTTTATTTCCATGCTTCAATGGAGGATAATACTGAATTGTTTTTTACACACACACACACACACTTCAAAACACCTTCACTACAGTACACTTTCAGTACAGACTCACACACCTTCAGTGTGGGTTCACATACCTTCAGTACAGAATCACATACCTTTAGTACAGACTCACACACCTCACACAGCTGTGCAGATCACCTGATCTATCTATCTACCTATCTATCTGTCTATTTGAAGTTTTTCCTTATGTAGTTCTTCCTTTTCCAAACACTCCCGTTTAATCTTATTAAATCTTTGTGAATGTTATAGTGAGATAAGTCAGTTTTAGTAGGTAATATACTAAAGTGTCCAGTTAAGGGAGAATTTCAGGTCATTTTAAAGTAATCTGTTTACTGATTAAAATAAGTATTTTATGAATAAATGTCGAGTTTATGAAGTTAGGCGTTCAGTGTCAGATTAAGCATTTATCCAGGCCCGGACTCTTATTTTGATATTTGAACGACAGTGGCGCGTACAGCGCTATCACGGTGTTGGAGCTCCTCTGTTCTGATCAGGTTTCTGTGCATTTTCTTTACTTTTTAAGCACCTCTCATGCTTATTTTATTTTATAATTGGCAATTAGACCTTATTTCACCTTTATTCTATACATTTCCTGTGAAACAATGGTGTATTTCAGAGCTTGCTAGTTAATGTAGCTTCAGGCTAGCTAATATTCCAGCTGTAAAAAAAAAAAACCTCTTAAAGATCAGCCTGCTGTTTCAATACTGTCCTTTAAGCAGAGAGTATGGTAAATTATAGGACACCGCTGTCCAGCACAATTGTTAGTCCCTTGCAGTTTTCTTTGCACTTGAATCACATGGTTATCCAATGGTCATGGTTCTGTTGGTGGATCCAGGAGTGATGGTGCAGAAAATGAAACAAGTGAACTGCTGGTAGCCCAAAGCAGTGTTTTTCCAACCCTGGATCTGCATAATGAAGTATTTTCCCTGTGATAGCATACTTCCTACAGATCAGTAAAGG
Organism: Bryconaethiops microstoma; assembly: GCA_037577275.1. Classification (NCBI taxonomy): domain Eukaryota; kingdom Metazoa; phylum Chordata; class Actinopteri; order Characiformes; family Alestidae; genus Bryconaethiops; species Bryconaethiops microstoma. The sequence continues at coordinate 30,153,642 of JBBJLS010000134.1, read as the reverse complement.
TTCATGGGCTTATTCGTTGGATCTGTTGTGTAGGGAGCAGTGAAAAGTAAAGTGATCCCTCACAGTCGCGTGAACGCAACACAACACAAGCACACTGTGACCACTGTGTCTTTCTCTGCATTTAACCTATTCACAAGGTGAAGCAGTGGGCAGCTACCACCTGGGCGAGCCCAGGGTGCAGTGTGTGGGGACGTTACCTTGCTCAACAGTACCTTAGTTGTGCCACTAGCAGTCCTGAGATTCAAACCCATTACCTTCACATCGCTGGGGCAACTCCATTACAACCAAGACACCGGCTCCCCACCCCCCCAAAAAATCCACTTAAATGTAAATGAAAAACACTTAAAAGTAAAGGCAGGACTAAGATAGTAAAACACTGGACTAAAGCAGAGTTTCTCAGTTCATATTTTGCTCTGTCCCAGCTTTCCTCATACCTGGACCAAACCATTAGGTTTCCCAATCTCAGGAGGCCCCAAACTTTGCAGATTTTGTGTTTTGTCTCATCTAGCACACGTGAAGTAGTTAACAAGCTCCTTGTGGTCTGGATCAGGTGTTGAGTGTTGGGACAGCACTAGAGAGGTTCACCAGGGAGACCTGATAGGTGTACATCCTGGAATGTGCTGGGTCACATCCTCAGTGGTGTTCCTGCGGTCACCGGGTGTTTCGGAACTTTCAACATCATACACCCTTGCTCAGGTGACCCAGCCAGAGTTGATCAGGCTCTGGCTTGTGTTCCAGCAGCACTGGCCCACGGTTCACTCCTCAATGGGCTTGCAGCGTCTCTTCCAGCCTGCCCCCTGCACTGCTCCACCAGCTCCTGGTACTTGGCTCACTTCCGTTCATTTGCCTCCATGCGGTCCTCCCAGGGAGTGCTTGTTTCAAAGAGGTAGGAAAAAAACACCACATCTGGCCTCAGCTTGGTTTCTATGATATGGTCTGGGAACCTAAGCTGTCTGCCCAGATCAGCTCGCAGCTCCCAGTCTGATGCACTGGTGAGAAGTCCAGCTTGTGGTCTGGTTTGTACTTGGCATTGCTCTCCTTACCTGACAAAAGTAATGCCCTTACGATGGCAAACGTGTTTGGTGGTATCCATAGCTCTAGAGATGGTCTCTGCAATGGCCTTCAGCACCTACTTGTCCCACCAGTGGTAGCGGCCCTCCCCCAGGGCTGTTGGGCAGCTACTTAAGATGTGCTCCAGGGGCCCCCTATTAGCGCACAGTGTACAGCCTGGTGAATTGCTGTTGTCCCAGATGTGGAGGTTGACTGAGCTAGGGAGCACATCGTAAAGAACCTGGATCAGGAACTTGATCCGCTGGGGTTCCGCACACCAGATCTCATTCCAGCTGATCTTCTCCTGTACACTCTCCCACTTGGTCCATGCACTCTGCTGCCGCATGCTCAGCATCCTGCTGATTATCTCCTCCTCAGCTTCAGCACGCACCTCCATCAGGGCTAACTGGCACCTGTCTCTGCTCTGGACTTGTGGGCTGGCTCCCAATCCAGCTCGGCCACTTGCCATAGTGCCTACCACAGGGTCTCCACTGTAGACATTGTTCCCTCGTACACCAATAGTGGCCAAAGAACACGAGGTAGAATACCGTGTTGGTAAATCCAAGCCTTTATTCAGCCTGGTAGACCGGACTTGTAACAAGCACACAAATAATAAACTCGCAACATATACTACACAACAAGACTAGACAGATACAGAGTCTCAAAAAAAGACAAGGGGGTACATTAAGGTGACACTTCAATTCTCTAAGCCTTTCGGGCATTGAATTCCATAGTTGCTCTACCTCCCATAGGTGACAGTCTGCATTTGGGTAATGTGAGTAAATCCTTGTATCTAAAGTTTGTTCTCATTCATCAGAAATGGCAGGAGTTGAAATTGACCCCGAAGTGGCGCTAGGATTATTTGAAGAAGGAGCTACCTTGGTTCTGCTTGGCGTTCCTGAAGGAACTGAGCTGGGTATTGACTACAAGAGCTGGCAGGTGGGTCCCCGCTTCCGTGGAGTCAAAATGATTCCTCCGGGAATTCACTTTCTCCATTACAGCTCTATTAGCAGTCAAAACAGCGGTGGAGAGGTGGGCCCCAGAAAAGGCCTCTTCCTCTCCCTGAAACCCCGAGAGCTAATTCTGGCCCACTGGGACAAAAAAGAGGAGGATTTGGACTTTGCCGCCTCTGAAAATCTTGAAGAGGTGGCTCGAGTGAAAGCCGGGCTTCGTGAACTGGACTCGTATTTGGGGCCATACCCTTACGAAACATTGAGGAAGTGGGTGTCCCTGACGGATAAACTTAATCAGGAGGTGGCTGCGGCCTTGCAGCCGCTCAGTGGACGAGTGTGTGCCTTCAGCGACGTTGTTCCTGAGCTGCAGCTAACGTACACGAAAGACAGGGCCGAGCAGAACCTGCCACGCAACGACACGCAGTGCCAGACCATGAAGGAGGGGCTTGACAGGCTACCACGGATGAAGCAGAGGGAAGGAACGGAGCTGCGTTTCTCACAGATCCCCAAACAGACGTACCCTCCAGGGGCCACGCCTGCTCAGATCACCCAGTGCAGCATGGATTTCAGCTACGCCCTCAACTGCCTACTGGAAAACCATCATAAGGAGCAGCCGCTCAACGTTCTAGGTAGGAATGAGTGTTTCTGGTCAGCCATAGTAGTTGTGCTCAATATATTTGTGTTTAAAATGAAGGATGTCTGCTTTTTTCACAAAGAACAAAAACACCACACTACTACACAAGTGCAGGACAGGGCTAAAGAGAAAGTGCAAAAAACACAAGAGCAATAGTACACTAATTTACAGGACAATGTACAGTGTAGTCGACAGGAGCAGTAACAGCACTGGTGTGAGTGAATACAATATAATTACATATACTGTATTCTAGATGCAGTGTCATTGTGTGTAAAGATTGAGGTAGACAGCAATAAGTAATTGTGCGCAGACAGTAGATATGACCGTAAAAATTAAACATTGGAAAGCTGTTGAGTGAACAACTAATAAATGAAAATATCTCAAAACTAGTTTCCTTTATAAGATGAAGGAACCTGTATCAGTGCATGTCTGACATCTTATTAACTGGTTGTGTGGTGATGCAGAGTCAAATTCTAGACTGCTCTTTAACTTTAAATGCACTAAACTGTTTTATTACTTAATAACTCTTTAAACATTTGTCTGGTGATCCACATAATAATTATAATTATATTAGGTGGCTTTTTATAAGTCAGTAGTGACTTCTGCCTAATAAAGACTCAAATGTTGAACATTGTACTGTAATACTGTAAATTTGTTATTAAAGAATACTGAGTGTATTTGTGGTAAATATTAAGTGTGTAACATGCAAATATGGAAAATCTCAGTGAACAAATTTTTTTTGACTCGTAGTGTATAGCATATAATAAATACAGAGGAATGACCGTGTCAGTTGGTGTGTGTGTGTGTGTGAGTGAGAGAGAGAGTGACTAATGTACAGCTATTCAGCTTCTGATTTAGGTGTAATTCTGTAGCATGCACTTAGTATTTTCAGTCACTTTGTGTAGCTAATACAATGGTGTATAATAGTATCTGTGTTGTGTCTGTTAGGTGAGCTGCAGTTTGCCTTTGTGTGTTTCCTCATTGGAAATGTGTATGAGGCCTTCGAGCACTGGAAGAGTCTGCTGGCTCTGCTATGTAAGAGCGAGGAGGCCATGAAGGAGCGGAAGGATCTGTATCTAGGACTCATCACCGTGCTTTATCACCAACTGGGAGAGATCCCTCCAGACTTCTTTGTAGACATTGTGACCCAGAACAACTTCCTTACCTCCACTCTGCAGGTAATACATTGTAATACATTACAAGACATGTAGGGGGCCGATATGAGACCATAAAGAGACCATCACTGTTAAGTGGTCCTTTATTGTCACGTGTGAACACACCACAACACACATTGTGAACAATGTGAAATTCTTTTTCTGAATTTAACGCATTCACTAAGTGCAGCTACTGGTGCGGCACCCAGGAGGCTGTGTGGGGACGGTACCTTGCTCAAGGGTACCTCTGTGGTGCCTCTGGCAGTCCTGGGTTTCGAAGCCGCAATCATCCAATCACAGGGACATCTCCCTAATCACCAGTCCACCAGCTGCCTCAGAAAAACAGAAACCGCTCGTCACATAGATGGAATATTTAAGGACGGCATCACTGTTATGAGGTGGAGAAAGTTTATAAATGATAAACTGTAAGTCATTGATTTTAATGGTGAAAACAAAATGTGTGTGTACTGCAAAAGTCTTAGACCTGATTATTTTAAAAGCTTTTTATCTGCATTAAAAATTGATTTAATATTTGAATAAATACAAATAAGTAGTGATTTTATGTTTTATATTATTTTACTTGTAGACGCCATTCAGCACCTGATTTAGTTCAATCAATACTTCTTTACATTAACCAAAACACATTTACTGTCCAGATAAATTATTTAATCAATTCATTGCAAGTAAACACAATTTTTTGTAGTTAGTTGTGTTAAGCCATAATTGACTTGGTTGCTTAAATTTGACCGTCAACAAAGAACAGTAATATTTCTATCGTGTGAACGCAGGATTTATATGAACCTGAACTTAAAAATGGCATGATGGTTTTTAGGCAGAACCCAGCCTCATCACTAACACTTTCAGCGGTGGACACGGATAAACTTGGGTACTATAATAGTCTCCAGTTATGCAGCCTCATAGGCAGCAAGCTGTGGTGCACTGTGTGTGCTGACCTCTTTCTTTCAGAGCCGGCATGAACCTTTTGAAAGTATTTCAGGAAGCCTGGAGAACTGTTCCTCAAGACTACAGTAAAAATAGTCAGGTTTTTTTGGAAGCAAAATATGAGGAAATTAGGGGTGGCTGAAGACTTTTTCACAGTACAGTATATCAAATTGTAACACATTTTTAACACAGCATGAAAATAAAATTGATTAGAATTTAAAATGAATTAAAATTACAATAATACAATTACATCTTTACTGTTATAATGAAATCTCACTTTCTGCTGTTTTGAAGCCCAGTTGTCCAGCTAAGACAGTGTGGCCCCTCTCAAAGTGTCTAAAATCCTTACACTCACCCATTTTTCCTGCTTCCAAGATCAACTTTAAGAACTGTCTGTTTTGTTACCTAATATCTCCCACCCCTTGAGAAGTGCCACTGTAACAAGATCATCAATGCTATTCACTTCACTTGTCAGCAGTTTTAATGTTGTTGCTGATTGTTAAAAATCTTTACATAGCAAGTAGTGCAAGAAGCTACTTCAGAAGAGCAAGTGTTATTTTACATTTACATTACATTGATAATTTATCCATAGTGACTTACAATTTGAGGAAACACTCAAGTATTAGGACAACATATATTTGCTATAAAATAAATGTATAATTAACCTTTGCTCCTTGTCGTCATCAGGATTTTTTCCAAATTGCTGCTGGGCCTGGTATTGATGCGACTCTCCGGAAGAAAGCAGAGAAATTTAAAGCCCATGTGACCAAGAAGTTCCGGTGGGATTTTGACGCAGATCTGGATGACTGTGCTCCGGTGGTGGTGGAGCTTCCAGAAGGACTTCGGCTGGACTGAAGATGAACGCTACCACTACAGTTACAGTTTTCATGGAATGCTGCAGAGAAAACATACTAGAACGGCTCAAGCTGTGCAGTTCAGCCACAGCAGAGCACTTCCAATCCTCTTGAGGCAGTTATCTGGGTTGAGTGGATAACAGGCCAGTTGTTCTGATGAAGCGTTGGTCAGGATCCAAGACTACTTCGGCACATTTGTGTTCCATGGACAAAAAAAGGTTGTGGTTTCTTAAACCATTTGTCTCTACATCCCACTCCTAGATAATAGGGAGTGTGTGCCCCTTTTTTTTTTTTTTTTTTGGTAATTTCTTTTTTCTGGTTATTTCTTGCCAAAGTGTTTTGCTACAATTTGTCCACAAGAGGGCAGAACATCCTTGGTCTTCACTCTAAGAGTAGAAATTATGTTCAGCACTATTTGAAATATTAGCTCCAGCTACTTTGCTTACTTAACTGAAAGGTTTAATGAGGTCTTTGAGAGCAGGGCAATCACTAAACTATTTTGGACTCTCTTCCTCCATAATCAAGGTTACATCTTTTGCTAGTGTTTTCACTGTTGGTGGCTAGGGGTCTTGTATAAGCAGAGGTGAGCAGAATACTTACAAATAAAAAAGTAATGACTGAATACCGAGTACATTGTCCTAAATGTATTTAATAACACTGATAGACACGTGGGAAAAGTCACACTGTTCTTTGCTAAAGCTTTTTTTTCATGTAATTCTGTTAATGTTTCATAAAAAATGCGTATAATTTGAAGGAAATTTGAAATACTCAACTATTTCTTTTATTGTACTATAACGGTGTAATATTTTTATTTTGATACTATAAGCTGCAGAATACTGTGTTTACCTTTTTTTCACTGTTTATCCATTTTTTTCAAAAACTTTGTTCCATACTAGAAAATTAGTAAAATGCCATCTTATAATTAAAGAATCTTGCAAATGTGCCAAATTTATGTAAGTAATTTTAATGCCACAAAACTCTTGCCCAAGTCTTGTACACCAGTACTGAGCTTATCACTCATTAACACATGTACTACTGAAATAACTAATAATAAGATAAGGAACTGGGTTATTGCACTTTTTTATCAGGCAACTCAGCCTTCATTGGGTCTACCTGCCTTGTATTTATGCTCATTGTCCGTTTTATCAGCTCATTTAGCATATGAGAAATAATGTGGTAGATATTGATCAGCCCGGTTTTAAATTGTGCAGCAACAAATGGGCTACAGTCTGTAATTTTACTGGACCTGATGAAATTGAGTGATTTCAAATTAAAAGGAAACTGTGAGCTTATAAAGAATATTTCAAGAAATACACTATGTGGGATATATATGTATTGAGACACACCTGTTTTTCAGGGTTTGGGCTAGGCCCCTTAGTTCCAGTAAAGGGCAATCTAAGAGCTTCAGATATTTTGGAAGGCTATGCTTCCACCTTTGTGGACACAAGCACCATAAAGGCCTTCATGTCCAACATCATTGCCTGACCTCATAAATGCTCGACAGAATGAATGGGCACAAATTTCCACAGAAACTACAAATTCATGTGGAAAGCCTCTCAAGAAGAGTGGAAGCTGTTATAGCTGCAAAGCTGCAAACCAACTCCATATTGTAGTCTGTGTTTGAATGCAATGTCACTACACCCTACTGGTGTAATGGTCAGTCATCGTAATACTTTTGTCCATATTGCATTTTATTCTTTTTCTCTAATCAGCACAAGGAATACACACCTGAACACCATCCTCAGTATTATCACCAATGAGCCTTTGGAAACTTCTCTTTCTGTTGTCTTTTTGCCTTCTCCCTCAACTGCCTGTCTTTTGTCATTGGACAGGGTGATTTAGCAATAGCAGAGCAGCCGTCATGGGCTTGTATGGAGGAGAGAGCCAGGGACGCCCCTGTGTTTACAGGACTGCCGCTGGGAACTGACCTGGCCATGCTAAACTCTATGGCTCCAAGCCTTAGGCCTCTTTTAGATGCATTAAGAGTCTTCGACACTGTATAAGGTGTGTAGTGTTTATTCAGTGTGGTGGGGAGAGGGGGTGGGAGATGGTGGGAGCCTTACTTATCCCAAAGTGCATTCATGGAATCCTCACAAATGAGCTAAACGAGGAAAAGGAAAGCCGTGACTTTGCTATTGTCTTCTTCCATTCACGCCTGTTTCCGACACCTTGGCCCGCTTTAGGCACGCAAGATGCCTAAATGAATGTGCCTCAGCTTGAAGTGTTGAATGGTCAGGCTTTGCCTTGCAAATGCGGGTCAGATCTTGGGCTTTTGTACTGTTGGACTTAAAGTGGCCTTCCTTTACTGCTTTTGTGAAGAAGTTTTCTGCAAGTATAATGTCTGGCTTCATGCTTCTGCTGTTTAGAGTGATGGTTTAGCGAAAAATAAAATTTTCCTCTGCTGCAACCCAGTCTAGGGTCAGATGGTAACAGATAATGAGAGTGGGCCCTCTCCCCAGAACTGCTGCCAAAATCAAGCACCAGACAGAGTTTTAAATCATCACAATTTTTTTTTTCATTTTCTTCATAGGCTTAAAGGCAAGATGCTAGGCTACCTGGAAGGTAGGACACTGCTACAGTACATTGCCAAAGAACTCAAGAAAAAAAGTAAAGTGGCCCCTTTTAGTCACACATAAAGAAACCACAGCACAGCACACAGTGTGAAATTCTTTCTCTGCATTTAACCCATGTTGCAAGTGAAGCAGTGGGCTGCCAAGAAACAGGGGGCGGCTGGGGAACAGTGTGTGGGGATGGTACCTTGCTTAGGGGTACCTCAGTGGTGCCACTAGTGGTCCTGGGATTCAAACCCACCACCTTCTGATCACAGGGGCAAATCTCAAACCTCTAGGCCACCAGCCGCTCCAACAGCTGCTAACTAACCAGACCTGAAGAGCTATCCAATATATTTAGCCAGTATTCAAAAGAAAAGGTGAAGCTTCTACAAACCCTGAAGCTTTTACAAGTTTTATGGAGTCTAACAAAGCGTCTATAAATTTAACAAATCTGAAACTACAAATTGAATAGTCCTGGGCTGGTCTGGAACAGCACTGCCAGGTCACATCTGGGATGGGCTGGCAAATCCCCTGCCAGACAGGATGCTGTAGAACCACTGTAGAAGGTGTATTGTCATATTTGTAGTCATAATTTCACTATAAACTTTGGTGGGAGCGATCCTTTACTGTGAATTTTTTTCCACATTCTCACAAATACAGAGTTTTAGTCATTGTCAGAACCAGTGAGCAAGAACGACTGGTAGTGTGGCATGACTTACCCTGACTTTTGCCCATATTTTTCAATTTTTATGGATAATATGTCGTCCAATGTCAAAAAACATATAAGCGGGTGTATTTGTTTTAGCATCCAGTTTGCATGATGCTAAATAAGCTTATTAGCTCCATTAGAATTATAGCATACATCAAACATATACAGTGCCTTACAAAAGTATTCACCGCCTTGGCATTCTCTCTATTTTGTTACCTAACAACCTGGAATTTAACAAACCTAGAAAACATTCTACAGATTAATGAAGTTAAAAGGGGAAAAAGACTTTTTAAAAATAATTCTAAAAAAACGTAAAACTGAAAAGTGGTGCATATGTTTTCACCCACTTTGCTTTAAAGCCCCAACTACTACCTTCAAAAGCCACTTAATTAGTTAAAAAAGATCCACGTGTGAGGAATGGGTCAAATGATCTCTGTACATATACACTTGTTCTGATAGTCCCCAGAGTCAACACCGGTGCAACACCACTAAGTAAGGGCTACCATCAAGCAAGTGACAGCATGAAGCCCGAGGAGCTCTCCACACAGGTCAGAGACAAAGTTGTGATATAAACTTTGTCTCTGACAGATCAGGGTTGGGTTATAAAAAAAATATCACAAACACTAAACATCCCAAGTAGCAGCATTAAATCTATTATTAGAAAATGGAAAGACTATGGCACCATAGCAAACCTGCCAAGAGAGGGCCGTTCACCAAAACTCACAGACCAGGAAATTGATCAAACCTGCAACCAAGAGGCCAAACATAACCCTTAAAGAGCCGAGCGGCTCTACTGCGGAGATGGGAGTACAGAATCTGTCCATAGGACCAGTATAAGCCCCACGCTGCACAGACTTGCGCTTCATGGAAGAGTTGCCAAGATAATAAGGCAGACATTTACGGCGTTTAGCAGACGCTTTTGTCCAAAGCGACTTCCATTCCCTAACTACAGGGAGCAGTCTCCCTGGAGCAACTTGGGGTTAAGGGTCTTGCTCAGGA
>JBBJLS010000134.1:30129919-30143695 GCA_037577275.1 Bryconaethiops microstoma | reverse complement strand
TCTGACTTTCATTGGTTAAATTTCATAGAATTTTTATTTATTATTACTTTTGTCAGATTAAAGTTATTTCTGTGACCCTTGTGAGTTTTTCTTTCATTGACTGAAGGGTACCAACAATTTTGTCCACGTGTGTACGTGAGCTGTTGGATACAGGGTGCCACTGCCACTTCCTCAACCACTCCTAGAGACTAATGTTCTCCAAGCAATGATGAACCAGTCCGAAGTAGTTGATAACTAACCTATTCTGCGAGGCCCTCAGTGTTGGTGAAGAACAGGTCGAAGCTCTGGTCAGTCTTGTACAGGTTCAGAAAACACCAAGTTACAGTATGGCTGCCCTAAGAGTGCGTAGAGATGATGTCACGATCCCAGCTGGGAAGACAATCCAGGTCCAGTGCAGAATACCAACAAACTTTAACACAACCAACCCCTTGTGCTGTACGAACCGACGGAGAACACCAGTCTTGCATAGCTGAGTGTGGGGGAGGGTATACTGGAAATCAAAGAAGGCAGGTGCCCATCTGGTGCCTGTGTCTAATCACACCAAACATGAAATCACTTTGCCCAAAAGAACCCAGTTAGGCTTGATCCAACATGTTGCAAAAGTTCAGGCAAGTCAGAAACACCATCGGCCGGAACCGTAAAGGCTGATGTCAACAACGCAACCTCCTCTAGCCCCCCACCCAAAACCCTGTGGCAGCCACCAGTAGACCTTAGTCACCTCAGCCCAGAATAGCAACAGGCCATTGAGAAAATGCTGTATGAGGAGTCTGCGGCCTTTGCACAAGGCAGTAATAATATTGGGTATATCGGTTCTCTCCAGATGTTGATTAGGCTCAAGGAAGATATCCCTGTCCAAAAGGCTTATGTGTCGGTACCAAAGCCTCTGTACCATGACATGAAAGAGTATATCTGTTGCTGAAGGGATGGATTGTAAAGTCCCAATCACCATATGCAGTGCCTATAGTGTGCGTAAGGAAGAAGGATGGGTCACTTCATTTGTATATTGACTACAGATTGTTAAACAAAAAGACTGTGCCAGACCGACATCCCCTCCCATGTATACAGTATTTGATTGATTCACTTGGAGGTTATAGCTGGTTTTCCATCCTCGATCAAGTTAAAGCCTATATGAGTGGGTCCGGATCCCTTTCGGCTTGTCAAATTCACCAGCAGCCTTCCAAAGAAGCATGGAGGAAATGCTTGACACACTTAGGGATGAGTGTTGTATACCTAATTTAGATAATGTCCTCTGCTACTCTAAATCCTGGGAAGAACATGTTGTGGTACTCTGATACATTCTTCGAGCCTTGCAACGCCATGGAGTAAAATTGAGGCCGGAAAAATAGATACATGGGCCAATTGGTGTCTGCCGATGGAATGAGAGTGGATCCAAAAGATTTGGAGGCAGTGCAAACGTTGAAAGAGAAAACCCCACAAACAGTCAGGGAGGTCTGGAGATTGTTAGGTTTTCTGACCTACTATTGAGCCTATGTACAAGACTTATCCTGTCTAGCAAGACCACTTTATAAGCTACTTCAGATAAACCAGGGTGTGGCACGGCCCAAGCCAGGGGAAAGACAAGGGGACCCCAACTTCCTTCATGCATGAAAATAGAGTGGAACAGTGAGCATCAGCAAGTCCTAGAGTGCCTTATCAATAGGTTGACCAACCCACCTGTGTTGACTTACCCAAATCTTGAAGACCCCTTCATACTCCATATGGATGCTTCCCAACAAGGCCTAGGGGCCATCCTATAATAGAAACAAGATGGGAAGGGAAAATTCAGGGACTATCTTTACTATGCCCCTCACTTTGGGGTCTATACCGACAACAATCCCCTAACCTATGTGACTTTCACTTTGAGACCAGGTACCAGCCTGGCAAGCTAAACATTGATGTTGACACACTATCCTGTTGTCCCCTCAATATCCATGTTTTCATGGGCCAGTGCACAGAACAACTGTCTGAAGAGGCAGTGAATGTGAAGTGGGATGGAAGTCGTGTGATGTAGCATGGACAGCAGCCATTAGCTTAGCCTCTTAGCAACAAGATCCATCAGAACCTTTCCCTGTGCTCAGTCACAAAGAACTGGTCAGTAAACAGCATAAAGACCCAGCCATCGGAAAAGTCCTGGAGTTGAAGATGGAAATGGCAATCCTAACTGAAGACCAATGCAAGGAACAGATTACAGGTGAAAAATGGCCTTCTCTACAGAAAAACCTTGGCACACAAACAGCTTGTTCTCCCGGCCACTTACAGACAAACTGCATTAACTTACATGCATGACAAAATGGGCCATGTTGGTGTAGAGAGAGTTCTGAGTCTGGCAAGGGAACTGTTTTATTGGCACTTTATGAGATGAGAGAATGAGTACACCCCTTGAGCTCATTTGCATAGACTTCCTCCACCTTGAGGTTAGTCAGGGTGGATATGAGTATATCCTGGTAGTAATGGACCATTTCACCAGATTTGCCCAAGTGTACCCCACCAAAAACAAAGCTGGCAAGACAGCTGCTGACAAGATATTTAATGACTTTGTCCCTAGGTTTGGGTATCTGGCAGAACTCCATCACGATCAGGGGCGGGAGTTTGAAAATTAATTGTTTAGAGCCCTCAAAAAGCTGTCAGGTGTGGGTCATTCTAGAACTTCCCCTTATCATCTACATGGGAACCCAGCGGAGAGGTTCAATCGAACTCTGTTACAAATGCTCCGTGCTCTGGAAGAGAAAGAGAAGGAAAATTGGAAAGATCATTTACCCCATGTTCTTCATGCCTTCATTTGCACCAAGCATGAGGCAACAGGCTTCTCCCCATACTACCTGTTGTATGGACACCACCCCCGTCTTCCTGTTAATCTCCTCTTTGGATTGGCAGCAGAGACCAAAAAAGGATATGCAGAAAGATGGCGAGAAAGAATGACAGAGGCTTACAGAATAGCAGGCAACAACAGCCAACAGTCAAGTGCAAAAGGCAAACAGTATTATGACCGACGGAATAGGGGAGCAATTCTTCAGCCTGGAGACAGGGTCCTTGTCCGGAACCTCATTAACAAGAGAGGTCCCAACAAGTTAAAATCATCCTGGGAACCGAAAGTGTACATTGTCAAAGAGCAACTAGGTGAAAATCCAGTCTTTAGGGTTAGTCCGGAGGCAGGGGGTCACGCTACATGCACCCTTCACAGGAATTTGTTGTTTCAAGTAAATGACTTACCTGTATAATTTCCAGTCAAGGCTACACCTACTAAGCCCCAAAGGGGGAAGATGATGCACCACGATACTGGTTGCACATACCAAGGGAAGCACAGAGAATTAAGACTGGTGTGTTTGGCCAGAGGACTGCCGGTGGGCCGCAATACACCCAGGTTCATAGTGAGAATTGCCACAGGGCACTCGAGGGAGACTAACCTGATCTGGTGAGAGGATATGTAGCTGAGGAGGCACAAGAACAGCAGATTGATGTTGTGCCCCCAGAGATAGAACCCCATACAAGGGAGGAGCAAGAGCCACCACCACCAGCTGGGGAGATACATACAAGTGCACAAACCACTCATCCTGACACCTCACCGAGACCAAGGAGGTCTAACAGAGAAAGGCACCCTGGACAGATGCTGACATATACCACCCTCGGGCAGCCTGTGTATCAGCCACGCGTTATTGTTTAACATTGTAGGGACTCAACCTATGTCCTACATGTATGAACACTCACAGTTCACTACCCAACACACACCGATATTTGTTCATTCGACACACACAGCATCTGCCATCCCCATAGGATATTGCCAGTGTCTTTTCCTATTTATTGCTATTGATCACATGGGAGGCAGGCAGGATTGTACGGACATAATAGTTGAGTCTCACTTAATAGGTGAGTGACTTGGGGATGTATGTATGTTAAAAAAAAAAGTACATAAGTACGTGTTTTGTTTTCGTGTTCTACCTTGGTAAGGCAAATTCTGTGTAACAAGTGTCAGGAGGCACTTTTGTTGTTCGGAAGGGTGTAGTGCATGCAAAACAAAAAATTGCTTCTCATCTATACTTGTATTTTACAGGTTAGTGTATTCAATCTGCTATACTTTGCAAGTTGTTGTGTGAGTAAAATGTTAAATACTCTTTAATCATTAGTAGAACAGTAGGTGTTGATGAACGAGTGAGAAAGCTGTTTGTGGTAACGGGCTGTACGCACAATCAGGTGCATTAGCCATACTGTTCATAAAATGGACGGCCGATAAAGTTGGGATGAATGAACGACTCCTGCGGGACATTTAGTCTCCAAAAAGGGGTAATGGTGATTCAAAATGATCGATAGTGAGCAATACTCGTCAAATAGATAAAACAGTGATATTATTTTGGCTCTAATCACTAACAGAACATTTGTTTTAAGTAATGAAAGGTATATGAGTTCTCAGTTATGGGTTTTATGGAATGGGGTACTACAGAAGATAGTTGTATTATGTGAGTTGAAATACCAGTTTTTAAAAAATGCAGAAATATCTGAATGGGTTAAAATAGTAAAGTGGTATGTTAAGATGGAGTTAAAATTACTGTGTACATTTCCTGTTCAATCTGTTATCTTGTCATGCAGAAATATGGCTCAAATACAGTGGAACAGCTCTGAAAGATTGCACTATATTGTCATAGTATTTATAAGATTTCATATTTTAAAGATAAATGTGATTCTGTAATGTATTTTGTTCAATGAATAACCATGTTAATGTATTGTTGTTCAGAACATAGCACTGTGAATGTTTGGATAAAAGAGTACAGTGTTAATGTATTGTGTAAGGTAGTGGACATATGTGTACCTAGCCAGGAGTGTTTGCATGCACAGTTGTGATTGACATTTGATACTTGAGCAGTTAAAAGGACTGACTAAGAAAAGGGAATTCTACACTGGAGTTTATTATGATTTTGTTAATAAAAAGATTCAGTCTGGAAATGAGAATGGAGGCCACGTCTCGTCACTGCTCCTCATCTATACTTGTATTTTACAGGCTGGATCTCATCTTGTGTTGCTGTGGTTCCACCCCTTTCCATCCGTAACATGTACCTAAGATAAATTATAGCTGTTTACTATCGGGCAGTGGTTTAATTTATTGTTACTAATATTACAATAAATATTAATATTACAATAAATACAAATAACATTAATACAGTAAAAAGTGGTTTTATATATGGCAAAACGTTCGCTTAGCCATTCCCTCATGGAAGCCCAGTATTACATATAGCTTTCATTAAATTCCTGGATTGGTTCAAATGGTGTCCTTCGTTTGTCATATACATGGCCAAGCCATTTTATTAGGTCCACCCATCTTGTATCTACACTCATTATCTGTTCTATCAGCTTTATTGACCATAAATTATCATAAATGTAAAATGGAACAAAAGTAGCATCTTCAAAAATGATGTATAAAGACATTTATCTGGATTTTATTTGTTTAACAACCCTGTTATAAATGCAGATGAACAAATAAACAATACTTTGTATGGGTGTGTGTGTGTGTGTGTGTGTGTGTGTGTGTGTGTGTATGTGTGTGTGTGTCTTTACCATTTGCTGTGCTCTCCTGGAGAAAGGCCAGTACAGTTGCCATCCAACCGCTCATTTATCTGATCAGTACTTTATTAAATGAAATATGGAGCTGCTGATGGAACTGAACAGACCCATGAGAGGATAATGGAAATGTACTGAAAAGATCAGAAACCTGTGTTCTTCTAACTGTTACCAACATATTCAGAACTTCATTATACGTGAAACATTCTTCTTACATTTTACTGCATTCGTGTTTATTTGTGTTTATTCTGATGTTTTATTGTGTTTTAGTGGCTAAAAGAGTCGGAATAGTTTCAAAACAACTGCCAAACAGTTTTTGTTGTTCCTGTAGCCCAGGACCCAGTCTTTTGTTCCCTGATTTTCCAAAGCATCAGGACATTTTCATGTCAAAAAATTTACAAAGACAAACAAAAACACACGCATACACACGCACTAGCCTGGCACGCAGCCGCCCAGTGATGCCACTGGAATGCATAGATTGCTTTCATGCCCGACCCAAAACTACCCAGCAAAGCCCTCCCGCACCTCTGCTGGACTCTCAGGGGCCACAGCTAATGCCATCTGGCACACCGGCTCGATCCGTTCCACTGATGTTCTCGATGTGTTCCATCTGCTCCAGCTTCAGGACTCGGATGACTCCCAGATGTGCGATGCTGAACGGGTGTGGAACTGCAGCTGTGTGGACTGTCAGTGAAGACATTTAGCGCCGTTGAGTTTGGACGGATGAACAACACTCATAAGATGATGAAGCGTTTCGTGGGAGGCTATCACTGTCGTCAGCTGTGACAGGTGGACTCGTTCATGCTAATCCACTTAGACGAGCTGTGTTACATGCATATTAGCGCCTATCAAAGGTTTGGCTCAGAGATGCAAGCACTAATCATGTCTTTTACACCCATAGAATATATTCACAAGTCATGGTCTGATAGGGTGTCTTTATAGGAGACAGAAGAGGAACTGCATGGCATAATTAAAATATAAGCCAATTTCCAAGATTGTATTAGATCTGGACAAGTCATTCAGAGAGGGTTTAGTATGAAAGTCTCTAAAAGCTTCCTCACAGAAGGTTACTGAATGATATTGGTTATGAATACACTGCCTGACACAGGAGACACGGTTGTAAGGTAATTTTGAGAAGACTCTGGCTAAAACAGGGGGTGGGTTGCATGCAGGATACTGAGAAAATAGCCCCCACCACCCATATTTTGAACCCATTACTTTTTAAATTACATATAAAGACATGTTAGTTCATAAGTGGGTGGGGAAAACCTGGAGAGTGGCCAAGGGGCGACATGCCGAGTAAAAGCGCAGCAAGCAGCGAGTGTGTAGGAAAGCGGTTTTACACTGTTTTACATTGTTTATATTTGTTAAAATCAGATTTTACTAATACACTTCTGGGTTAATTTAATGTGATTTAAGGCTATTATTAAAGGTCTGTTGTTCTTATTAACATGTTCTGTAGTATCCTACTAGAGCCTTCTACAAGTTCCTGAAGAGCACTTTTTACAAAACTGAACCCTTTGAAACCCTCTTCAGCTTGATTTTTCCATCTGTGAATTCAATGGAGCCGCTCCCTGTTTTCCCAGATCCACTATCTGTTCCAGACTCGGAGAAGCAAGCAGCTAAGCACTGAGAGGGCGTCCAGTGCATGCTTGCTTTGGAGGGGTGTTCTTAGTTTGTCACTAATCCTCCAACCTCTTTCCACTGGTGGTTTGATCCAGAATTCTCCTACTCTCTGTCCAGCATCTCCTGAGTGTCTTAAAAACTGCAGCATGTGCTGCACAACGTGCAGTTCCATCTCCCATCTCTAAGAGGAGCAGAGTCAAACATAGATGTGGAATGTGTTTTCGTCCCCTACATCGTCCTATGTAGTACACTGTTCAATGGTTTAGGCAATGGTATAAATATGATGAGGGGTGCAAAACACTATTAACTGACAGAGATGAAAGAAAGTTGTAATGAGTGAGTTTTAGATTAGTCTAATTTTGAGAATTAAAAGTTTGCTATGAGAGTGTAATGCATTAAATCTCTGTGAAAAGTGGTCAACCTTTTGCCACTAGTTAAATATCACCTGCTCATCATTTAATGCGAAGTTTTCTTTTTTCTAAAAAAGAGAATGTCTGCATGTAGGGGTACTGGAGTGGTTCTTCTAAGACATTGCTCCACTTTTATTTACAAGAGTGTGCAGGTGGCTGTCAAAGTAAGTGTTACCAAACTGCCCCACGGGACACAACAGCCTTGCATGCAGACAGCTTGTTCCAATAATGTTCCAAAAACCTTGTTAGCAAAGTTTGATAACAGCCTGTAAGTCTGTCCAAGAGGATTCTAAAACATCCCTAAGTAATCTGATATCATCAATGGCCTTATTGTCTCAGCAAAGTTCTCTGTGTTCTAAACTTGTCCAAGTTCCCCTGCAGTCTTCTTAGCTTTCCAACAGGCTTCAGTAAGTGCAGGCCAATCGCAATCATTAGGCAATGCCTCTAGGAGTGCCGAGCCAAGACGATCCAATCTGAGCAAATTGTGAGTCACATCGTTGTATTATATAACTGTATTTTAGTGTTACTGCGTTGGAAAGAGCTTCTTTCCCATTCAGCCGTTCTTGTGTTATTGAAAGTGTTTGACATTACATCTTTAGAGCAGTGACATTTGTACACATGGTCTTTTATGATCACTGGGCAGCACCATCCCAGTCTTTAGGAACGTGATATGCCAGTCCGATTTATGAAACAGTCTGGGCTGGGCCTCAAAAACGGCTCACATTTTATGCAAAACATGCACCCACATATGCCAGTTTTATTTGTTTATTCATTAAATGGTAGCCAACTAGGGGACGTCAAATATTGTTCAATCAATTTTGTTTCCATGTCCAAATTCTGCAAAGGATTGATTTTAGTTTAGTTTAGCAGTGAGCCCTAAAATGATGTAAAATCTATTTTTTGGCCTTGCTTGTTTATGACCTAACACTTAACAGATTTTCAAGCAATAAAGAATAGAAACACGGAAAGATTCTCAACAGGCTGTTTAAATTCCCTTACAGACACAAATACTCACATGTGAATAAGACACTCTGAAATGTAGACTAGAGGTCTACATTTCAGTCCAAGTCATGTCCTGAGTTGTGGTAGTGGGACTGGTTACATTAGACAGCCCCCCCCCCAGCCACGCCACCCCTCTCCCGTTTTTGGCCATGCACTTCAAAGCTTCTGTGCGCGCTTGAGTGCAATCATACTTTGCATTTATTTACAGAAGTGCATTGTAGTTTCTTCTTTCTTTCTAGTACATAAACAGACTCTGTTTGTTTGTTGTGTTCTGTTGCGAAATATTGCAATCAGTCTTATCCTGTCTCATAATAAATTTAAAATGTTTTACACACTGAATTGAAGTAAAAGCAGGTTTGATAACTGGGCTCCATTTTGGAAACCCATGACACAAAACAGTTATTTATTCCTCATTGCAGCAGTTTTTATTCAGTTTGGACGTTAAACCTCTTTTTTCCTTCCAGAGATCCACATCTGATTACTTCCCATTGTGTGCTATTTCCATCCAACCATGTCCTGGAATACAAGCAAAAACATCCAGGGACACTTTTTACCAGGCAGGTTACTAACACTAATACTAACACTAATAACTCTTGGCAAGTTCAGGATGGGAGGATCAGCAGGGTTCTTGCTAATATCACAGCTCAGCTTGGCTCCAGCTGATATAACAACCAAATGGCCCCTGTTCGCGTTCATATATATGTATATATGAGGGGCAGAGCATCCTCACAGACCCAGGACTTTGGGCTCTTGCCTTGACAAGAGCCAGGTAAGCAGCATTAAGGCAGGTGCCAGGACTCTATAAAACACGGGCTCTCTAAGAGAATGGAGAAAGGAGAAAATGACTGGAGAGAAAAGGGCTGGACTGGAGAGAAAAGGGCTAACTGAAGGGTGGTGGTTCTGTGATGTCTCTTTGCTCCGGTGTCTCGGTGTGTTTCCAGGTGTGTGTTTAGGCCTCCCAGCATGCCACTATATATATATAACGTGTGTGTGTGTGTGTAAATACACTTTCTGTTACAACTTGATCTTCACAAGAGTCACAGGTATCCAGAGCCTATCCCCGGGCCTAAGGGTGCGAGGCAGTATATACTATAGCATATATATATAAATTAAAATACTTATAAAAAATGACGTATTCGGTCTTACCCATAAAAGGCTAGTGTGGCTGTAGGTTGCCATTCCAAACAAGCAGGAACTCACGATCAACTGTTTAAACTAAAACTAAGTGGAATCAGGTAACTCCTACTTGTTTTGAAGAAAAACCTGCTGCCACACCTGCCCTTTGTTGACACCCATGTCTTAAGAGAACACACTACAGGAAAAAACGGAAACCACCACAACCCATTCTATCCATATATATAAATTGTCTAATATATATGTCTAATATAATATTCTCAAATAAAAGATCATATAGCACAAAATTGCTTGTGTGTGCTGTAAAACTCCCAATGAATTATGTCACTGTGAATTATGTCACTGACCAACACTGATGTAAACGCCATTTAATACATTTTGGAACCAAACCCTTCCATAAAAATGTCAAGAGAAACATTGCTTATTTCAGTGTGTTTTGTTGCTTCCACTCTTACTTAACAACTTTAATGAAGGTATAGAGCCACAACCTCATTTAGCACTACCACGTCATATATCACCGAAAAGCTCATTTCCTTTTGAATCTCACTACAAATATCCAAATGTCTGTTTCCTTTACAACAACAACAGTTTTCCTAGATATGGAGCAGCTTCTCTGAAATCTTGCTGCGGGATGCAGTTCTGAGACTCACTCTTTCTCTAAATCAGCTTTTCTTCACATTCAGAACCAAAGATCTCAGCTTCTACAACACCTGCCTCCGTTACACCTCACACATTCATGTCTGACCACATTCTGAAGGATTTTACTGACGGGTTTTCTATTATATCACTAGATCCGCATTGTAGTCTTGGGTTTTTTGTGTTTTTTTGTGTTTGTGTTGCTCAAAGGTCCTGAAGACACGTTGTTAGGTTTTACTGCCCACCGTGTAGAAGGTTGAAGTGACAATAAACACCTACTTGATTAATGCTACATGCATTGACACGACAAAGTGAACTAAAAATGTGGTAATAGCAGTTTGTTTCAACAGTCAGATATCAACAGTCTCATGTGTAAAATCAGCTCTCTGTAGTCTGTATTTACAATGAATTAAACATTTTAAAATCTAATCATGCAAAAACAGACTGTATGTAATTTTTACAATTCTCATTCATGCATACAATATTTTTTTGCTCAAATGCAAAACATACTTGGAGGAATATCAGTACTAGCTGCAATTTATTGTGATATCCATTGAGTTTGTTTTTATTGACCCTGTTCACCTGGTGTGATTCTGGTTTAACAGTAAAGCTTGAAGAAACACTTGCCAATGAGAAGAAAAGAACACAAAAAGCAAAAAAATAAAGATGTAGAGATTCCTGGAGTCCCATGGTGTTTGGCGCTGCAGGTTGGGTTTGAAAGGGGTCTTTGTTTTTGCCTGCGGTTCTTGGGTTCAGCTAATCAAATGGATTAGAGGCAGCTTTGAAAGTCCACCACTCTAAAACAGCCATTCATTGAAAAACAAACAGGTTTTAGACTTCCTAACCTCTTACTGAAGAGTGTGCAAGGCGCTGATGGGTGGTTTGGTGGTTCAACATGTGGAGGGTAGATAAAGAGCAGGAAGAAGGATAATGCTCATCTTTGGGTGGTCATAAAACTGGTCAATTAGATCAGTAGGGAGCCATTCAGCACCAGTGGCATCCAGAGTTTGTCTTATTAGCCTAAAGTAAAGTTAACCTTCATTAAATTCGCTCACAAATCACGAGATCTGAGTCAACATTCTTTATGACTCTGAAACATGCACTTCCTATCATCTCCATCTTGATATTTTTCCAATAACTACTTACAACTTACCCAGGTATGCAGAATGGGACAAATCTCATTAAAAAAGAATTTGGACTGTCAACACAGTTTGAAAAGGAGCATGGAAGTGTCACTGGATATTTCTGACATTATATAGTACACTATATATACAGTATATCATACTAGATATACTACCTAGTATATTAGATAATTTAAATAAAATGTAAAGAAGTAAATAAGGTAATTCGGAGTGGTTTGATCTGAGACATTGTTTATGACAGTTTTGAGAGAATTTTTGTACTAAAAAAAGTGTACTAAAAATACATTTACATTGAACTGCAGTGGTATAGCGACCTGGACGGACGGATGGATGGATGGATGGATGGATGGACGTTCATGGTGAAGGGGGCTCTGAAACAGACTCCAGCACACCCTGCTACCCTGGTTAGAAGAAGCAGCTCAGAAAATGGATGGATGGATGGACATGGTGGAGGGGTACATATCGGGTGTTGTGAGGTCAAATAGTACATAAAGAAACCTGATCTAGTCTGATTTGCCACTATTTTACCATAATCGGCATTCCATATAAACACTCAGAGACATGTGTAGGTTCACTTTTGGGTTTAGAGAGTAAATAAAATGGCTATTGGTTTTGTAGACATGGTTTCATTCACCTCCACTATGAAGAACTCAGAGTCTGTAAGTTTCACAAACCCGCCCATCAGACTCTATATCTCCTCCCCTTATCACCCACCCGTCAGACTCTGTAACCCCTCCCCTGTCACCCACCCACACAATAATCTGTGCAATAACCTGCTGAAACTCGTTATAATTATGTGCATTATTATCTTATTATTATGTACAATGGTTTTACTGTGTGAAATATCATATCACTACTTATGTCACTATTATTTATCTTCTTCAGATCTCTATTACATGCAATAATATACTCAGTATAGAGAACAACTCCAAACCACTATTTGTGTTACTAGTAAATTACTTATTAGTAAGTTATTTATCAATGGTATTAATACCCCAGCATTTTGTGTGTATAGCACAATATATTTTGTACAGAGTATATTCAGAGTATTACTGCAGAGTTTTTATTTGACTTCTATTTACCTATATTATATATTTATATTGCTTTTGTCTTGTGTCACTGTGTGACTATGCAATCATAATGTAAGCAGTTTCCTATGGGATCAGTAAAGTTTAGTGATTCTGATTCTGAATCTGATACTGAATAATCTGAAAAAATGTCCAGTGAGTGGAGATATGAGGTGAATGTTTCACTAAACTGGTGAATCAGTGTATATTTGGATTATTTTATGTCCCCTAAGCTTGGCAATCGGCTGCCTGATCACATATTTTTGTCGCTGTGTGCAAAAGCAAACAATATGATCCCTTCATGGCACATGGCCAGCTGTGATTGGCCAGTCAAAAGCATCCAGCACGGCTATGTACTTTAGAGATATCATCACTTGGCCATCCTGGACAAAGGGAAAATGACTCTGTTCCAATATCATCAGAGGCTCACCGTTATCTGGAAGGATGCAGGAGCGGCGGGACTCTGTGATGTGAAAAGCTGATTAAAACGCACTTACAGAGCAATGCAGAACTCAGCTGACTCCTGTATGGACTTTGTTCACTCTGTACTGCAGCCTTTCATACTAAACAGGGTTTCCTTGGGTTTTAAAAAGCGTGAACCCAAATGTAGTTGATCGCCCAAGACATATCTGGGCTCTGATGTGTGCCTCTTTAGTTTTGTGATGGAGATAGGAGGGCTATATCCATTAAAACTTGGCACTTACTCTTGGTTATGTGGTTTCTAGCACTGTAGGACCAGCAGTGTTTCTTGCTATAAGCTGTATAAGCCACTTAGGATTTACAATCCCCCAAGTGGCCATAAGTATGCATTTTTTAAATATTTAATTGAGGCAATAAATCTCTTTATAAAAAAAGATTTGGGGTGGATGGGAGTGTTCAGAAAAACATTTATAAAACAGCCAAACTTGTCAGGTGATGTGACTCAAAAAATATAACTTGTAAACTATAAAATGAAAAACTAAAAACTATGCTTAAAATATATATATTTTTACATTTTAAAATAAAAAAAGATTTAAAATTTATAAACAGTAAACCCCCGTGAATTCGTGGTTTAGAGTTCGTGAATTTCTTCTTAGAACCAGACTAATAACACAGGTCAACAGGTCAAAACCACCAGAGATACGTTTATGTGGGATTTGTAGTGTTTTTCATGCTGATTTCAAATCTGTGTTTAGTTTTTCCCGCACATACAGTTTTTGTGATGAAGCTAGT
>JBBJLS010000134.1:30104238-30121480 GCA_037577275.1 Bryconaethiops microstoma | reverse complement strand
TGTGTGTGTGTGTGTGTGTGTGTGTTTGTGTGTGTGTGTGTGTGTGTGTGTGTGTGTGTGTGTGTGTGTGTGTGAGAAGAATTATAAGTTTTTTGATAAAAGGTGAAAAGCAGCGCTTGTTCTTCTGGTGTTATGCTCCCTTCCTATTACATTCTTTTAACAGCTTCATACTATTGTAGTTAGTTCTAGATTTATTTCACTTCCAGGGCTGCTGAGAGCTTCATGTGTCTCAGAGGACGCATGTCTTGTTTTTCAGTGCTGGTAGCATCATGATGATGGGGGAGACCTAGTTATTGGGTGGGATATTGTGAGAAAACTGGCTATTATGTGTGCGTTTCATGTTAGAGCTTACAAAATTAAAAAATTAGCTTCTGTTTGTGTAGAGTAGTCATGGGCTGAAGCTGGAAATTAACCGTAATTGAAAAGAAAGCCAATTATTATGAATAATAATGGAAGAACGGTGCAGTTTATTAGTTGTTTGATTAATATATTCTCAGCTCATTAGGTAGAAAAGTATGCAATTATGTAATGAATAATATCACCAAAAGACACATGCATGAACATGTGTTATATAAAATATGTAACAGTTTTATGGCAGCTTATGGTGTCTGTAGTGATTAGCTTTTCGTTAAACTTTTAATAATTCAATCATAACTGCTTACCATTACTGGATGCTAAATTATGTATGTCTATCATGTATATGTATCATGCAGGAGTCTGACGGGAAAACATTCTAATCTAGTCTATTGATAAAGCTGGAGGAGAGGAGTTAGGAAGTCTGACTTTGGTCTAGAGGTGGGCAAAAATAGGCATTGCCCACCCAAATAACTGATTATTGTTCTGGTCTTCAGATTTTGGTTCTTCAGGTAGCCTGATATTTACAGTTTTTTTCTTAATGGCTTTTGGCTCATTTCTCAAATTATATTTAATATTTTAAAAACAAGAAATGTAAACCTCACTTTTTCATGGGGAAGCCAAAGAAACTGACACACTAACATTCCAAGCTTTTTATTTTTCCAAACCTTTAGCAGATGACCCATTATCTTCATCAGCAGACAAGCCCTATTACAACACCCTCAACACGCAGAGGGATTTGAAACAGAAACTATTCAGTTCCCTGTCTGAGACACTGTCTGAGCTTACATTTATGTGAAGTACAGGTTGTTGGTAGTCTTTAGACTATACTATGCATTTTATATACTGTAAAAAGATGATTATGCAATAATAAAGAAAAACTGTCCACACAATACTGTGACTGGCCCTCCCGTGGGGAAAGAAATGGCCCCGTCTTCAGCTGAACCGTCATTGCTTAACATAGGTCAGTGCCCTGTTAGTGCTTATCATGCCTGTGGATTCTAGTTAAAAATATATACATTAATCAGAATAAGATAACTTTATTATTCCCAGAGGAAATTGCTAATGTAATGACTGCAAAGAGACACAAAGACAAGAACAATATAAAAAATAAAGTCTAAATAAAATCTGTAGTAAAAAAAAAACTCAGTTTGAAAAATACACCATGCTATATACAGAAATGTTGGGAATAAATACTATATATAAGGAACACAGTTGAGTGAAATCTACTTACACAAATTGTAGTTTAGAGTACGATAGTGTACTTTATAAAGATCAGTAGTGTAAATAATATTAACATACTATTAATTTTAACATTAGTAATATTGCACATGTAAGACTGTTGCACACAAGATATTACATGTAATG
Organism: Bryconaethiops microstoma; assembly: GCA_037577275.1. NCBI lineage: Eukaryota > Metazoa > Chordata > Actinopteri > Characiformes > Alestidae > Bryconaethiops > Bryconaethiops microstoma. The sequence goes on along the minus strand of JBBJLS010000134.1, from coordinate 30,119,758 downwards.
AAGTGAATCAGCACCCATTATTTTAGTATGTATGTACATACTGTGCAGTACTGGACTGTCTTAAACACAAACACTTAAACATGTAATATATATTGAACTAATTGTGGTGCCCAATACTTAATTGGATTTGCAACAACAAATGAACTCCCAAGTGTTGAGGCTGAACGTCGTGTTGCTAAGCATTACTAACTTCACTTATATAGTAACAGGCAATTAATATAAATAACATTAGGTAATATTACAATGAAGGCTTAGGTACAATTAGTTCTTTAGTCTGATCTGTACCCAAATACTCTGCTCAATACAAACATTCAGAGGTGGATGAATTATATTTGTGAAAATAAGTGAAACAAATGTCTCTGAGGAGGCTGGAAAAAAAATGCATGTGGTTCACTACTATACGTTGTTACTCTCTTCTTGAGTCACTAATACTGTGTTTCTGCTTCCTGATCTTGTGTTTTAGGTAAACATTTTAGCTTTTAAATAAACTAACATTTATCGATAAATCTATAACAGTTTCATTATGCGCAATATCTTATGTGCAATAGTCTTATCATGTGAAATATCAATTGTGTAGAATGTCAATTTTACTTATATTCTACTGACCTTTATTATGCCCAGTAACATACTCCTAACCACCATTAGTGTTACAAGTAAATTACTAGTAAGTTAGTTATCTATACCTTTGCAGAGTTTTTTTTATTGAAGTTGGTGTAGACTTTTACATATTTTATATTGTTCTTGTCTCTGTGTGTCTCCGGCATGAATAAAGTTTTTTGATTCTGATTAAATTTAATAAAGCGTTCTACCATCTAGATGCTTCTGGACACAGGACAGTCAGCAGGGCTGAGCAGGCAGTATTAGGGATATGGATTTGGAACAAGGAGGCCTGACCAATCCCTGAGCTTGCTTAGCCACTCTGGCCAGATGAGAACTATATATGTATATAATCTGTTTTTCCTTTAGCTGGCAGTTAGAGGCTTTAGTGTGTATTTTAGACTGCACTGTTTGTGTTGCATGGCCTCTGGCTTCCTTCCTTTCCAAATGTATTTTGTAAATGTATTTGGTTTTTGGCACTGTATTTGGTAGATGTGATTTGTTTTTTTATAATGGAAATGATGTTTTTAGTATGGCCGGTTATGATACTCCTTAGAATAGATTTTGTTATTGTCGGAGTATAAACATTAAATGCGGTTTGTTACTCTGTGAGATTGATGCTCATAAATAAAGAGTAGAACAAAAAATATACAAAATTTACAGCATGTCCAAATAATAACAGAATATGCATAAAACTCTGTTAAACTGCCATGATCAGACTATGCAGTATTAATAATACTAAGTTCTAAACATCCTAAATCTGTCTGCCTGTCCTCCTTTCTGCCTGTCCTCCTGCCTGCCTGTCTGTCTAGTTTCAATGCTAATGTTTGGAAGGCCTGTTATTTTGTGAACGGTGCAGGTGCCTCAGAATATGAAGCTGAAAAGCAGCTCCTGTGTAAAGTTACACTGCAGGTCAAATAGCAGGTGGATGATGTCACCGCTAGATAAACAAGTTGAGCATGATGACTAACTTTTAAAGGAAAATTAAATCCTTTATTGCCCTCTGTTAAGTGCTTTTGAATTGTATTTATTTATTTTTTGTTTTTTTATTTTCTCAGCTTTTGAAATATAAATGGTTTTATGTCATTGTATTTTTTTTTTATTTATGTATATTTATGTTGCTCTCTTTGGTGTCTCATTGGTACTCTACATGTTTTAGATGGAAAATAAAACTAAATAATTGAGGCCTTTTTCTTCTAACACATGGTGAAAGCGGAGGACGTTGCCAGGGTGACATATGCTCAGAGTGGAACAGGGTTAAAAATGGTGAACAAACGTTCTCCCTCACTGTTGGACTCTGAAATGCAGTACTGGCGCCCCCCTCTGACGACTTTGGGTTTTGTCAGAACATTCCTATTGGCTGTGCTGTGATCTCTTTTCGCTTGAAATGTCTATGCAAAGCACAGCTTCTGTAGTAGAAGATACATAAGCATTTACATATAAGTAAATAGGTCCAAAATGATGTTACAGTCCATTTTTTCCAAATGCGTTTTACAATTTTCACCAAACTCTGTCTTTCTATCCTCAGTACGGCAGAGGGCTTTGCTGGCTCTGATGTCTCCACGGTAACTGGGTGGGAAACCTTTGTGCAGGCGTTGGGCTATTTCCTGAAAATGTTCTTTGGTTCGGCTGCTCTGGGCACACTGACCGGCCTGATATCTGCCATTGTATCCTTCTTTAAAAGCTTTAAATAAACTACTTCTGCTGAACAAGTAATAATCATAAGCAATATATGAGTATACTTTTACCTGCATAGGTATTGCTTTTATTTGAAAGAAGAACTACCATTTCTTTACAAACAGCTACATCTCATGTACAACTTATGTCATATTAACAATGCTTAAATTATGCTTTAATTGTAATAATAATTGTTATGGTTTGCCTTTACAAAGGAATACAAAATAACAAAAGAACTGAAGTTCTATTATGTTATATGATTATTTCAAGTAATTTTGGACCATTTTGGACCATTTGTTTAGTTTTATATAACTAAATATAATGTTAAATCTATCAATAATAAATTTGGCCACTCTCAACTTTTGTGCCCTCTACCGCCCGTTAATTCTTCCATCATTCCAGTTTTAAACCCACCCACTTAAAGCTTTGTCCCCCAACTAAAGCTGCTACAAAGCTTGGACTGACACAAGCAGCTACCCACACACACCTCAGCTGCCAATTGCATTGAAAATGGCTAAACGAAAAGATTTCAAAGGACTGATCACCTACTTTGCAAAAACGTAGTTAAAAAAGTGATTAAAAGAAAATAGAAACAGGGACCCCTAACAGCCAATATACCTCAGGGGTATATTGGGAACCTCTTCATTCATGTTGCGTTTAAGTAGTCTGTTGTGAGGCCTTATCTGTCTTTGTGCAGTGCCTGAAGCACATTGACCTGAGGAAGACCCCGTCTCTGGAATTTGGCATGATGATCATCTTTGCCTATCTGCCATACGGTCTTTCGGAAGGGATCAAACTGTCCGGTGAGACTTGTGTTCCAGGCCCCAAAGCTGCATTCTTTTCTTACACAATACAACAGTGTGTCATGGGCAGTAGAGTGGGGAAGAAAAACATGGGCGTGGTTGCACTGGAACCACCAAATGAATCAACACGTTCATCCTGTAAAGTGATCTTCCTAATCTTTTGACTGGCCGGTGGTAAGAAAATCTCTTTTGGTTGAAATGTTACCTCCCCTTTTTTGTTTTTTTTTGGTCCATCGCCCACAAACATTGTTACATTACATTACAATACATTGAATTTCATTATATTAAAATATAAAAGCTTTCAGCACTTAGGCCAACATTTACATGAGTAAAGTCTGAAAAGTGATGAAGTACTGTTTGTTACTTTGTGTGTGAATATACACTACCATTAAAAAGTGTGAAAAATACAACATCTGTTTTTGTGGATGCACATATAACATCATTGTAGTATGCTAATACTCTGAAGGTTTAATTGATTTATGGGAAACTGAAATAAGAAAGCTGCGTAACAAAGAACAATAATCTAAAGGTCAAGAATGTCTGAATCTTGCTGACCAGATCATTTATAGTTATTTTATATCAAGAAATTACAATTTATAGATTTAGAAACAGTTTGTTGATTTATAATACTGCTTTTATTGTTCCAAAAATAAGCATCTTGTGTTTTATTGTCTAGTTTATAGATAACGGTATATTAGAACAGTAGTGTGTAATGTGTGTATCATTGCTGTTAAAACAAATAACTATAATAACATTAAGTAGCATACAGTAAATAGTGATTTTATGTAAATCAGATGTCTCCTAGTAACAGCTGAATGAAGAAATTGATGCTGTGTATGTATGGTGTAGTTGTATAGGTAAATATAAGTTGTGTGTGTGTTTCTGTAAAAGTTTTTGTGGTAGTACAGTAACCCCCGCACATTCGTGGTTCAGCTCTCGTGGATTCAGTATAGTTAATAAATGTTCGCGGAAACTGCAGATATCCTCCGCATTTTTTTTCATAGCAATATATAATTTTTCCTGCATTTTAGCGCTAAATTATTAGGAAAAATGTATTTTACTACTTTTGTAACATAAATATTAATGTAAATTCAGCTACAGTTCGATATAAAATATAACTATATAAATGATTTGATACTTTCGAGAGAACACAAAAAAAGCGTGTCTTGGGATGATGAAATGCCTCTGTACTGGCTGCTGCCCTGTGATGCATTTCTGGCAGCTGCAGGCTAGAATTTACCCCGTGAAGTGTCTGGAGCGCTCTCGTGGTTTTTGTTTTGTTCTTCTTAAAACCCTATATTTTTATTACTGTAAATTTAAAACTGTATTTATCCTGCTTATACCAAAGAAAACGTGCTTGCATGAATTACAGTACTGTGTATATATAGAGGTAACATTGGTATTTTACATTCTAGCACTGCGGGAGACAGCAGATCAGTGTTCACTGTACAGTACAGATATGGGTTGACATTTACATTTTCTTTAAGGGTAATGTATTAATCTGAGTTTAAAATGAAATTAAAGTGTTTTAGGAGCATATTTGGGGTCATATTTAGGGTTTACACTCAGGCATTTTTATGCATTTCTTTTTTTTTTTTACTGCTTCACATATTTATTTTAAGTTTTTTACTATTCGCATGTGATCTTGGAACGTAACCCCCGCGAATGTCAGGTGTTCACTGTATATGCATCTTAATGCCTCTGTAGGCCATACAGGCACCTAAACTAAAGAACAGAGCTGCAGAAAGCAGATTTCAAGTTTGTTTGGTCCAAAATGTAAGATTTAGTGAAATACATGGATATTTTTGTTCTCAATCAATACTTATTTTCAACTGCTAATTTTTTGATACCAGAATGAGCAGAATGGAAAAATTAAGCCTGTTCATAAAGAGGCTCTGCAGAGAAATTGCATCATCTTTTGTTATTAGTGTGAAGGTGACAGTTTCGTTTTCATGCTGTGAAGTTGCTAAAGGTATGTGCAGGATGTTTAGTCAAGACAGGGAGGGAAAACATTTTCATTTAGTGTCTCCTCATTTTGTATGTGTGCATGGTTATGTGAATTAGAGTTTAGATTCTCTGCCCGAACCCTGCCCAGCCCGCGGGTCGGACCGGACCGATATTTCCTGTCACTATCCTCGGGCCAGGCTGGGCCGTGAAAAAGCATTTGGTTTTTTAAATCATTACTTGGAGTGTCAGTTTACGAACGTGCACCCACAGTTGGGAACGTGTGTAATAACGGCCCGTGTATTAAAAAATTGTCGGGTTTAAATCGGGCTCGGGCCGATAATTACAGTTAATATGTCGGGCCGGGCTGGGCTTGGACACGGGCTCAGGTAGGGTCAGGTTTCATTTTTTGGGCCCAATCTAAGCTCTAATGTGAATATACACTACCATTTAAGAATCATTGAGCCTATTCATTTTTTTTGTGCAGATGCAGAAATAAAATGATAAAAATAAAATTATGATGCGAATGTTGTAAAGATTTCAAATGATTTGTTGGAAACAGTAATTGAGAAACCTCAAGAATTAATTTACAGTAAACTAAATGTCCAGAATGTCTCATATTTGAAAGGCACAAACCAAATCCTGCTGATCAGATTATTTATTTATAAATTCCCTATCTGTATTTACTCAGTGCGACCTATAACTTCCAAGTGAAATATTTAAAAACATTTCAGAATCAAAAATAAAAAAATCACTTAGATAAATGATTGTGTCAGTATGTTGTGGAATCCCCTTTTGTATACACACACAGTATATTAACATTGTAACTGTGTGTGTGTATATATATAATGTAATAAATACGTCTTTTCAGCTGCTCGTTTTGTTGATCCCAGAATTAGAAGATAAGAATTATCCTCTTCATTATGAGGCACTGAAGGGAAGTTCATATCATCTGTGGTTAACAGTGTGAAGGTGACAGTGTTGCGTTGTTGTGCAGTGAAGCCGCTAAAGGTCTATGCAGGATGTTTGGTTAAGACAAGGAGTGAAACATTTTTCACACTCTCACTCTTTAGTGCTCACCTGCCCGTTTCTGATCTAGTTTTTCTTCTGTTGAGAGATATAATTGAAATGATTATTTGGAGACTGGACAAGTAGTTTTGTTGACTTTCCGAGTAAAAATATGGGGAACACACCAAAATATGATATATATATATATATATATTTAATATTAGAGCACAATTTCTATTCCTTTGCTGAGTTTAACACACTGAAGAATCTAAAATACTAGATAACTTGATGTAAAAATGTGAAATGACCGCCTTTTATTTTCCCCAATATAAAATGCAGTAACTTCATGAAAATGTGTCTGTTCTCCATAGAGGATATTCAGTTCAGTTCAATTGTATTCATAGAGTGCTTTTTACAATTGATGTTGTTACAAATGAGCTGTACAGAATTTGTTTATCCGAGCCTAATGAGAGAGCCAAGCGTGACAGAGGCTAGGAAAAACTCGGAGGCGTAAACCTCAGGAGGAACCAAGACTCAAAAGGGAAACCCGTCATTCTCTGGTCGACACCATAGTGAGGGAGAATAAAACAACACTATGGAGAAGACTAACAATATATAAGAGGTATTGGTGTGCAGACTTATACACTAAGCAGTACGACCTGGAACAGCAGCTTCTCTTTCAGTCTTTGTGAGTAGTAGTTTTGTTTAAAGGGTGGACAGCACATGCTGGTGGTCCAGACTGGACAAACTGTTCTGGAGGGCAGGGGTCTTTAGTTCACAGTAGTAGGAGCAATAATTTCTGTTGAACTGTATAAGTAGTAATATCTTTTGGTTGGTGGGGGTGTACATGTTTTCACTTAGAAAGTCAGCAATTTAAAGAGGGGTGCCAAAACATTTGCTAATGACTAGTATTAAAAGAATTAATGACCATAGCCATCTGCCTGTCCTCACTTGCTCCAATTATAGATCCATCCACAGTTCTCTTTAATTAGCAAAACATCTAGTATTTGCACTTTGTCTTTTTCTTCATGAAGACGATGACGATGACTGTGAAGTGGATTTTTTTCTGGACCCATGGTTTGTTGGGCATTAGATTCCTCCTGTGTATGAACTGAAAAGTTCAATCTCTTTTTCTCTTTCTCGCCAGGCATCATGGCCATCCTGTTCTCTGGGATAGTCATGTCTCACTACACTCATCATAATCTGTCTCCAGTCACTCAGATCCTCATGCAGCAGACTCTTCGGACAGTTGCCTTCATGTGTGGTTAGTAGACCTACCTCTCTTCAAATCACCTTTAAATGGCTTAGCACAGGCAGCAATGATTTTATTAGTAATCGAGTAAAATCAAATAATGTCATATCAAATTTATTTATAAAGCCCATCATCGTACACCAGTGTTGTTCAATGTGTCTGACAAGAAGAGAATTAAACTATAGAAAATGGTAAAAAAATAGTAGAATAAAAGAATTTTAAGTGTTGAAAGAATTTAAGTGTTAGGGAAGTGCAGATATTGTGATGAATGATCAAGTATACATGTACATACAATTTAGAATAGCACACATTTAGTTTTACTTCATACGTATGAAACTTGTAACCATAATTATTTGAGCTGTTATACAGAGCTATTATACAGTTATTTATTACTTTGTTAGTTATTTTGTTGACATTTGCACTATTACTATTACTACTGTTCTGTTCTTTTTAAACTCTTGTTGCATTGAGCATTAGTAAGACAAAATAATTTCTAAAGTTCTTTATTATGTTATCTTATAATCATGCACGCATCCTGCTGATGTGGGTTTCCTATCTTAGTGTTCCTTACAAAAGAAAATTGCTCCCTCTTGTGGAGAATGTACAGACTGCTGAATGTGCCTTTACAGAGGGCCTGCAATTTCTTATATCATACTTTAATACTAATGTTAGAAGCTTTGCCATTAACTGTTGTCACTTTGCACTTTGAAGAAGGCTATCTAACCTAAAACATTATACAGTAAATGGTAGTCTTGCCATCTTACATTTTTGGTGTCTTGGTCTGGCAGTTGGGTTGGTGTTGACCTTTTATGGTCTCTGTGAATCAAACCTTTAGAATTGTGGGGTCGTAATACATCCATAGTCCTCAAACTGATGCTACTGTGGTAAGCCAGTAATTTGCAGTTGTGTATTCTTTACTCCATGTGTTTTTTGTAAACTGATGATGCAAGTTCTACAGGTTACACTGAAGAAGTAAATGCAATGATTTTGCTTGAAACCAAACAAACCATCATACCTCCATTTGCTTTCTGAATACTTGATGTGATGTCTTTTCATACAAACACTGTGGTCGCTATAAGTCACAGAGACTCTTTCTTGATCATCTTCTTTGGTCTTTTCCACAGAAACATGTGTGTTTGCCTTCCTTGGTCTCTCTATCTTCAGTTTCCCTCACAAGTTCGAGCTCTCTTTCGTCATCTGGTGCATTGTGAGTCATGTTCATATCAACTCTGTCCAGGACCAGTGAAATTGCACAATTTCCCAAGAAGTTTACTTCTTTAATTGTGCACTGTAATTACAAATTGTATGTAGTTAACAAGTAATAGAAATTTGTACTCCACCAATTAGTATGGTGCCTATCATGACACACCCATCTTAAACCATTTAAAGTTGTGAGTAATCTATAATAAACATACTTATATAACTTCTGACACTGTATTACACACCCTGAGGTTACTGTGAGGGTATGCGAGGGCACCCAGTCATAATTATTGCTTATGAAGTGGAACTGGAACTTGTCAGTTAGGCACAGTTGTTAAGTCTTAGAAGAATCCCAGGCGTGTAATGACTTGAGGGTCAAGGCAATCAGTGTGTAATCGCATAATCCAAAAGGTTTAATGTCAAAGAACAAGTGAAAAAAACAAAAAACAAAAACAGAAGAAACTACAAAAAACACAAGATAGTCTAGTGGATAATAAGAACGGGAGCACAGCAGAAACAAAGGGGAAAATAAACAGGTTTAACAAAAATAGTCCAAAAGCAAGTTTTACAAATAGCGGAGTGACGAGAAGTATTGTAAAGAGGTTTTTACCAAGAATCCACAAACATAGACTGAAATACAAAGGGTATTTATACTTATTAAGGAAATGACAACACCTGGGCAGGGGTAGAGACAGGAACTAGACAGTTCAACATGGGCAGGGGCATTAAAAAACGGGGCAGGGCTAAAGGCGGTGCCAAGACCAAAACATACTCACATGGAACATGTAAACAACAGACCAGAAAACAGAGAGAAGTCGGAACTTTACAAAAAGCCAAAAACAGGGAATGCTCTGGCCAAACAGGGACTTCTAAACGTGTTCATTGGTCATATCAGGTTCTGCAGATTAGTTTCTAAGGAAGGTAGATCTCCAGGACCAGGGTTGGTGTCCCATGGTATAAATAATACATCTCCATTATAAATATTCAGATACATTTAGTCTATAGTTTGTATATATTGTTATAATTATATTGTTTACATGATGTACACTGCTCAAATAATAAAGGGAACACAAAAATAAGACACCAAAAAAAAAAATCACACAAAAATGATCAATGGAAATCAAATTTATCAACCCATGGAGGTCTGGATTTGGAGTCACACTCAAAATTAAAGTGGAAAAACACACTACAGGCTGATCCAACTTTGATGTAATGTCCTTAAAACAAGTCAAAATGAGGCTCAGTAGGGTGTGTGTGGCCTCCACGTGCCTGTATGACCGCCCTACAATGCCTGGGCATGCTCCTGATGAGGTGGTCTCCTGAGGGATCTCAGACCTGGACTAAAGCATCCGCCAACTCCTGGACAGTCTGTGGTGCAACGTGGCGTTGGTGGATGGAGAGGGACATGATGTCCCAGATGTGCTCAATTGGATTCAGGTCTGGGGAACGGGCGGGGCCAGTCCATAGCATCAATGCCTTCCTCTTGCAGGAATTGCTGACACACTTCAGCCACATGAAGCATTGTCTTGCAGTAGTGGCCCGCTGGAGGTCATTTTGCAGGGCTCTGGCAGTGCTCCTCCTGTTCCTCCTTGCACAATGGCAGAGGTAGCGGTCCTGCTGCTGGGTTGTTGCCCTCCTACAGCCTCCTCCACATCTTCTGATGTACTGGCCTGTCTCCTGGTAGCGCCTCCATGCTCTGGACACTACACTGACAGACACCTAAAACCTTCTTGCCGCAGCTCACATTGATGTGCCATCCTGGATGAGCTGCACTACGTGAGCCACTTGTGTGGGTTGTAGACTTCGTCTCATGCTACCACTAGAGTGAAAGCACCGCCAGCATTCAAAAATAACCAAAATATCAACCAGAAAGCATGGGAACTGAGAAGTGGTCTATGGTCACTACCTGCAGAACCACTCCTTTATTAGGGATGTCTTGCTAATTGCCTATAATTTCCACCTGTTGTCTATTCCATTTGCACAACAGCAGGTGAAATTGATTGTCAATCAGTGTTGCTTCCTAAGTGGACAGTTTGATTTCACAGAAGTGTGGTTGATTTGGAGTTACATTGTGTTGTTTAAGTGTTCCCATTTATTTTTTTGAGCAGTATTTGCCAGTTCGTATAATTATTATTTTCTTCATTTTCTATTTTCTGGTTATTGTGCTCAGAAGTGACTCTGGGTTACATTTCAGTGGATGTTGTAAGTTTATAACTGTGTTTGTGATAAATGAATATCTTGAATCTAGTCAGGGGTAAACTTGCTATTTCTGGGCCCCCAGGCAAAGTTATGTAGAAAGACATTTGATCCTCATACGTGGGTTGTTAGAAGGAACAGGAACATGCGTTCCTGCAGTAATCATCTCATCTAGAGTGCTGTGACTGTAAAATCGTGGGGCAAACGATAGCAATATTAGGAATATCTCCTTCAATGACCATTATTAGGGGGCAAACAAACATTTCTGGTACTTCTCCTTGATATTGTACAAATAAATCACAAATCTTTCATTTTATCCCTTACTCTTTTGTAAATACGAGAAAAGAAAAGTGGTCATAGAACAGAGCCTTGAGGTAACCCCATTGGTGGTACCTCACAAACATGGCCACAGGCATAATTTTGCATGGTAATGCTTGTTTTCCCTGTAGGTTCTGGTGCTTCTTGGTCGTGCTGTAAACATCTTCCCGTTGTCTTTTTTACTCAACTTCTTCCGTGACCACAAGATCAATCCCAAAATGATGTTCATCATGTGGTTCAGTGGTAAGAAAAATCTCTATTCTTTTTTGGAAAGCAAAACAAAATGAAAAGGCTTTGGTTTGATCCATGTTCTCACAGATATTTTCTTGTTTTGCACAGTGTTAGGTTTGCATTTGACTAAACTGTGTTCATTAAAAAATTGATTTTGACCTCCAGTGTTTTCACAGTGGATCTATTTTATTGATGACCGAATTGAGTACAGTGACATTTCTTAATTGTAAATTAAACATCATGCTGCATTTATTGAAGTTTAGCAGTGTTGTGTAAACAGAACAACAGACATGAATCTAGGACATTATACTTGCTGCACACTGCTTTGAAGTATTCCCATTTTTTGTCAGAACTGAATACTCACAAGAATACACAATGATTTGCAGTTTTCTCTATGTGTACAATCTGAAGCTTTCTTTTAGTCTGCCTTTGCACTTCATGTTTTTGGAACATCAGCAATTCCTGCCTTCGGAGCTATCGATGGACGGATGAAGGAATTGCTTTTATTAAACAGAATTTTAAAGGCATGAATATTTTCAGAGAATCAGTTTCTAAATGGGTGAATTGTCATAAGCATTTAAGAGACTAAAGCAACATGTTGACCCTAGAGAGCTATTTTAGAATCTGGAACCTAGAATTTTCTACCCTTTTCTACCCCTCTTTCTTCAACATCTCCCTCATACTTCAACTATAATTTTCTCTTCTCTTGTTTATCCCCTTTTTCAGGACTACGGGGTGCTATCCCGTATGCCCTGAGCCTTCACCTGGGTTTGGAGCCCATTGAGAAGCGACAGCTTATTGGCACCACTACTATTGTCATTGTCCTTTTCACCATTCTGTTGCTGGGGGGCGGCACCATGCCCCTCATCCGCATCATGGACATCGAAGACAGTCAGTCACGACGCAAGAACAAGAAGGATGTCAACCTGAGCAAGACAGAGAAGATGGTAATTGACGCATTTGCTTACATTAATTTCTATCAGTGTTAGGATTTTTTTAAATTAAAACTCTTAAATGCTTTAATTTACAGTTTTAAAGCCAAAACCGAAAAACTCACAGCTAATGGATGGCTTAACGGACATTGAATTCTAAGGGAAATTAAACCAGTCTTCCCTTTTTTTTTTTCTTCCATAATTCAGTCAGATAAACAGTCATTCTGAGTGGGTTTGGTGTTAAATGGTTCATTGTTCTTTAGAGTGGTGGTGAATGGAACCAGGGGTCTCGATGTCACAAATATAACCGGTTTATTTACTATGCAAAACCACCAGTGAACCTCCATGTGTCTTCTGAGTGTTTATATGGAATGTTGATGATGGTGGAAAATATGAAAAAAATGGTTTCATTGAGGATTACTTTTGTCTTACAACATACCACCATGGGCAGATAAAAACATTTAAAACTTCAAAAGTAGCATATTCATAAACAATAACTTTCTGGGAGAGAGCTTTGTGAATCATCAGATGTCTTGTTCCATTCATCACCACTGTGACCAGTGCATATATTTCACATGATTTAATATGAATGTACTGAGGGGACGAGGTGAAACCTAAAAGAAAGTCACTTGTGTGCCACTTCCTCATGCCTTTTCCAAGATGGAAGGGTCTGGTACACACTGCTCATAGCATTGGGCCCTTGGATTTGGACAAAATTATTAATTTTTATTTTCACTTTAAATGGTCCCTTCTTATGTAGCAACCACACTGGCCAAGTATGAACTGAATAAGCTGTCCTCCATCAATACATCCCTTGTTTCATCCATTCTTTCATCCATCCATCATCCTTTCATTATTTGAGCCACTTATTTTAAACCCTTTATTGGGAGAGTTTTTTTTTTTTTTTTTTTCAGTTCTACTCGTTGCTGCATTTTTTGTTTTTGCGCCAGTGTGCCCCACTAAAATTCAACAAGCCGTTACTTTGTATTGTGAATTGTTTTTGTAGTCTGTCCTGTTGCACTGCCTGACTGCAGACCAGATAAATATCTCCTCGTAAGTGAGATGATGTGCACTGATGTCACTTGTTGACTTTAACTCATTCGACAGAACTATTATGTTTGTTGTACAACAGCACATGCCTAAGGTTGCTATAGTTTTGGTTCCACAGTAGTTATGAATAAACATATAGTGACCATTCTGTCATACGTGAACACACCACAGATGGACTGTCAGACGTATAAAAACATTAATATAAATATCTAAATGTGTAAAGACCCTGAGTGTGTCAGCTGTACTCTCTATTAACCTGCAGAGTTGGTCAGCGGTTAGAACGAGTTAGAATGTGATGGGACGCTTTAATGGAAAGTAGTCGGGCCTAGCACTCATAGGGTGGAGAAACACCCTGGACAGGCTGCCAGTCCATTGCAGTAGAAACATATACACATACTTGGGGGAATTTTAGCATCTCTAATCCACTTGATGTCTTTCAACTGTAAAAATACCGGAGATCCTGGTGGAACGGTTCACCGAAATATACGTTGTGTTCAGAGCAGCTACTGGTGATAAGTGTTTTATCTGAAACACAAAACTTACACTCAGAGTGTAACTATTACTAAGATTCTACTACTTTTGTTCACATACATACATACATAAAGTTATATATGTCAAACACGTCATCTGCTGATGTAGGCAAAGAATCTGAGGCCTTAGTTAGTCCTATTGCTGTTTTTCAACTTCCTAATTACTTTGAGAATGACTTGGTTTGCTCCTTTCCCACCCCCGCTGCCTGCCAGCCCTTCGTTTTGTCACCTCTCTGATTAAGACTCTTCTGAGTTGTTTTTGTATTTTGCATCAGGACCCGTCTAGAGCAGCGGAGCGAGCATTTCGCCCACGTCACTCTCTCCTGAGAGACTGCATGTATCACCCTCTTCTCAATCCCCCCCGTCTTTCCCTTCTGAGCCCACAAGGCCCAGTTCAAAAGCAGCGAGTGAGTCGAGTGAAGTGTGCTGACTCATTAAACGCATGATGCAACAAACTTGCCCGTTCAGTTTAGTCTCACTTCAGATTTCTGTAGAGGGGTTTTTCTATCGTTATATCTAGAATAGAGCTTCTCAAACACCCTAAACCTGGCAGTTATCTGGAGAGCTGGACCAGGTGTTTTTGAGCAGGGAAATTACCAAACCATGCTGGACACCCTGGCTTGACTGGCTATTTGTCTTCCAGCACATCTAATACCTTTAGTTCTGCATGATTTGACTTTATGTATCTCTCTCTCTCGCTCTCGTTTTGCCGCTCTCCCTCCTCTTCAGGGAAATACAATAGAGTCTGAGCACTTATCTGAACTGACGGAAGAGGAGTATGAAGCTCAGATTTTCCAGAGGCAGGACCTGAAGGGCTTCCTGTGGCTTGATGCCAAATACCTGAACCCCTTCTTTACCCGCAGACTGACACAGGAAGTGAGTAAATTGTTCCATACACTCATCTTTAAAGATAATGATACCTGCTACATACCTGCGACTCGCCTACTGTTTTCAGTTTTAAGCCATTATTTCTATTTTAATTCAAAAGCCTAAGTGCAGGTGGAGCAATGGACATGACAATGCCAAGCCAGCGAAGACGCAAATTTTTTCTGCCTGTGTTTACATTACTGCGCTGCTTGACTTGTTCTATGGGAACAAAGAGGCAATGGTGTGTCATGTTGAAGCTGTTGGGAATAACCTTCGTAAGGTTTCATTTATAGGAATTTAGGGTCATGTCTATTAATAGGTTTGTCATGAAATTAAAAAAAAGTTTATATAAGTGTGTACACACACACACACACAAATATGGGGATGGGGGATGAGGAAGGCGGGGGGGGGGGTGCGCGCACACAGACAAACTCTAGCAAACTGGTTCTGTGAGAGACTCACCAACTGCCAGTCTGACCTGATGTAAACCAGAAGAACACACTTTTAAGTAATTAATACTGTTCTGCTGTTGTTTATACTGGAAATAGCGGATAAATGTGAAGTTTTTTCTGCTGCCAGATTACAGGATACTTGGAGAAAAGTGGATAAATTTTTATATGGGATAAGTCTGTACATAATCCTTAAATTAGCAAACTACTTTTATAAGACATCTGGGGTAATTACTATATCTCACCCAAAGACACCGTCTTGTCTCTTGTTCTTTTTACCTCTTTCTCACCTTCTTTTTCATATTCTCACTGTATATTTCTCTTTTCCTTTCTCTCTGTCACTCTCTCTCTCTGTCACTCATTTCTTCCTCACCTGTCTTGTCTTGTCTCTCATCCTCTTTCCCACTCCCTCCCCTCCTTCTCTCACATACTCTTTGCCTCTTTCTCTTCCTGTCTCGTCTCATCC